>JAXQQM020092217.1:0-39865 GCA_034641835.2 Pinus albicaulis | reverse complement strand
TTTTAACACTGATATTTTTTGTCAACATGACCCTAGAAAAACTCCCTACAACTCTTGGGAAAAACCAGTTTGAAAGCTTCTCTTTATTTTTCTGAATATTGCTTTTTTACAGTGAAACAGGAAAAACTCAGAAAAAATTCCAGCAACCAATTTACAGACTTATCTCGATTTCCGTGCTTGCACACTGCCTCAGAAATTGTGCCAAATCAGCAACAACAAAAAACAGAAAATTTACAGCACCTTAGGATAGCATTAAATGCTATACAGCCACCTCGGAAAGCGTGCCAGAACAACCGTACTTTGTTGTACAGACTGTGCAAATTTTGTACATCAACCTCTCTCGAAATCTGTGCCAAAAATCTGGGCTGTGCTGCTGTCCTCTTCCTCAGTTTTTGTGCCAAAAATGACAACCACCCTCTTCCTTGGAAAACGTGCCTGATTTTTGTGCCTTGAAGTGCGTGCTTGCTGCTGTACCCTCTTCCTCGATTTCTGTGCCTCCTCACTTGGAAACACTACCTCTCCTTTGCTGTACGGATTTTTTGTCTCGATATGTGTGCCAATAAATGTTGTTGTACCTTTGCTGAAATCTCTTCACTACTGCTCTCCTTCTTCTCACTGCTCAGAAAAATCTCCAGCTCTCTTTCTCTCCTTCTCCCAATCTGCTCATGAAAGAATGAATGACCTTTTCCTCCTTTCCCTCCTTTAACCTAACCCTAAGTGACTTTTGGGGAATCCCTAAATCCAATGGTTGAAATAGATTGAGATCTAGGGCCGAGATTAAATGCTCATTTAAATCTCACTTTCTATTTTTTAATTCACCCCACTTTAATAAAGACCCACTTAGTCATTTATTTCCAAAGTCACTTTTCCTTTCTAATTTTACATTGACTTTATTAAAGTCACTTTAAAATTAGACTTTAGTAAATTTATCACTTAAAGTCACTTTTAAATTAGATTTGACTTTATAACTTTATAAAGTCACTTTAGGAGAAAAATTAAATTCTTTTGGACACTTTTCCCTAGGCTAAAGATCAAAGCCTTAGGGAACCACCTGTCCTAACCAAATTTTCACACTATGGGCCTCCTTACCCTTACCCATTTATTCACCTCCTAGCTGATATAAGAAAAATTAATGTTCCAATTAGCTCTATGCTAAATTTGGGAACATTAAATTGTGAGGAAATGGTTTGGGCGTAACAGTGCTGGTTGATAGACATGAATATGATTATGTGGTTGATTTCGTGGAAGCATATGAGGTTGACAAGGTGCAGACTGGTTAGGTTTGCACCATCGAAGGTACTACTAGCATTGTGGTAGTTGCAACGGTGTTGAAGCCAAGGAAATATGAGCAGAAAAAACGATTCATGGTTCCCATGCATGATGAGATTAATCACATATGGTGTTGTGTGTCATCAGTGTTACATGGTGGAAGAATTTCCGTGATGGTTTCTTTTTTTAGCGATAGAAGATTCATGCTTTCTTGTTGGTGTACGAAGTGTAAAAGTGTCTTCTTTTATCTAAAGATTTTGATGGATGCATAGGTTCCTAAATGTTCGTAACCTAGGGAATTTCTCTGTATCATGATCATGGCTCATGAAAATGTTGCATGGAGTAAGTGTACTCACTGAGTATATTGTATGGGATCCAGTACTACTCATCATATTAGAGTATGATGATGGGAGATGGTTATGAGAATATGTATTTCTCTATTTTTGTCGTCTCCTATTCTTAGACTTTGTGTGATTTGGATACTGTGGGTGTTTTTCTTATAACACTTCTCCAGCCGCTCTTAACCTTGGAAGGTAATGGAAATTCATCATGTGGTGAAATTGCGAGCAAATTTAGCAATAAAAACATTGATATTCTCTTGATTAGAGAGATGAATGTAAGGTATGGGTGTGACCATGCGAAGACTGTCAGTGAAATTGTTAAGCTCCTGACATTGATTAATCATATGGTCATTTTTAGCACATAACACACATGATATGTTTCACTTGTTTCTTACCTCGCTGGGGCAAGGGGATTTTTTCATGGTTTTAGGTGGCTGGGGACAACGGGGGGGTAGGCCTCATTATTGTTGACTGCCTAGTTTGTGGTAACTTGAAACCAACTATCTCTGGATTATTGGTGATGAACAAGCGCATGATGTCTAATTTAAGTCAAAATCAGGGGACATATGAGAAATTTTGAGCGTGATGGTTATCTTGGCACATTAGAAAATACTTATTCTCTTTTGTTTTCCAATCCTTTTGGACCACGAGGGTGATTGGGTACCATTTTCGGAATGATACTAAATCTGGGCACTGAGTTATTAAATGGTCACGCTCGTCACACAATACATAGGTTGGGGCTGGGTTTTTGGGGACTTTGGGGGTGGTAAGCCATCCTTTTGGTAGATGTCTCTCTTCAGATACACAAATAATGGACCTAATCGCTTCATTTTCCTCGGTCGTGGAACTTTTTACGGACTCAAAATCTGATTTATATAAGTCGGCAAGGTTGGTAATGGCCAAGCGTAGCGACTAATGCTAAATGGAATCAGGGAATGTAGGGAAAATGGTGAATATGGTGGTTATCCTGGCATATCTGGTGGGAATATTTATTTTTTCGTAACCCTATGAAGTAAACCAGGTTAACTGGGTACCATCTTTGAAACAACTCTAGAGCTTTGCATTGTGTGATCAAATGATCATGTTCATTGCATAATGCACAAAGCTGGTCTTGAGAATGAGGATGATTATGGGGGAGAGGTGGTTGCTCTGGTGACCGTATCTCCTATGATATATATAATATGGTCCTTTTAGCTTCAGTCTATTGATTTGCAGTGTTGTCTATGGATTCAGTATCTGAGTTTGCTAAATTGGGTTTTTTAGCGATGAAACGTCACATGAAATTGAACATTTATTGGTGATGATGGAGGTTGGGATAGTAGCGCATGTGATGATTGCTTCAAAAAGTGTGACATGTGTGTCCTATGTGTTTCGATAAGTTTCTTTGGGCCACATGCAATATTGGGTACCAACGGTTGAAAGCCCTTAATTCAGGGCATTGTATGATCAAGTGATCGGGTTCATCGCACAATGCGCAAATAGGGACATGTGGTGTGGCCTCTGTTTGCCTTATTTGAGTCATTGGGTTGGGTGAGTATGAGCATGATAAAGGTTCTTCTTGTATATACAAAATAATTTTGGACTCGTCGACTTTCATTTGTATGGATTCGGTGGAGGCGCCCTCAAGACTAGATTGTTTTAGGGCTTACAATGCATCCCTATATCGAGGTATCTCTAGGAAATGATGGGTATAGTGCCCATAATGGTCGCATATGGTGCATGCATGATTGGTGCATAATTATTTCCCTTGGTTTTTTGTGACCTGTTATGTTTTTCGGATTTCTGAGGTCGTGACATTTCTTTCAATATGTAGAAGAGGTTTTAATTCTTCTAATTTTAGGAAAATATTAGTAAGATGACCTACGATATCGCACAATACTCAAAGTTGTAACGCCCTAGGTATCTTGGGGGTTTTTACTTTTTTTCGTTTTTTTTTATTCCTCTTGGTAGTGCTATCTAGTACCACTACATGTGTTTCTTTAACTGCTATGACCTTTTCGAGGGAAATAGGGGTCATCCATGTAGAGGTAACTCCTAGGCTTTCTAGCATGTTTGGAGGGATCAAATACCACACAGGTATTGCAAAGGCCATATTTGGCAATGTCATATTTTCCATGACCTATTTTGATAATGGGTTCTGTGAAATGGTGTATGGTAGGAATTTCGTACCTATGGCTTCAATGTTCGTACTGCTAGTTTCTGCTTCTAGGCTAGTTTCGGTGTTTAATGAGCTCATCATGCACACCAGTGCCTCCATGATTTCTGGGGCTTCCCCTGGTACAATAGGGGGATCTCCTAGGAATGAACCTAGGATAGATGATGGTTTGAATTGGCTTCGGAAAAAATATGTATACTTTGTGAGCGGTTATGTGGTTGTATCTATGTATGGTAGTATGACATCTAGAGTAGTCATGGGTTTCTTGTTGTAGTACGTGAGCTGGTTGATGGTGATGATCTGATCATCTTGACATAAAATCATCACCATAAAGAGAGAGGATGTGATTGTGGTCATCACATACATGTAACTCTTTTCAAGGAGTATATTGTAGTCTAGTTGTGCATCTAAGACCTCAATGTCTATAAGAACTATTTTTCCAGCATTTGCTGGGACATTTTGATAAAGACCAACGGGGGATGATGGGCACCCATCGTATGCTCTATGAATGATGTCACATAGTTTCAATTTAGGTGATCCTAAATTTTTCCAAACTGATTTGGACATGATACATGTGGATGCTCCTTCATCCATAATGCATCAGTGTATGGTGATATTCTGAACTGAAACTAGTATCTGGAAAGCGACTAGAGAAGGAAGCCTAGGGCTTTCCTTGTCTAGGTCAAACACGATTAAGCGGAATCGGAGGGTCGATTGTGCCTAAGGTAGAAATTAAGGACTTCTTCTGTGTTGGGCATGATTGCATGACTTCCAATGCTGACATGGATTTTGGAGATTGATCCAAGTCATCCACTATACTATAGCTATGAGTAGCTTTGGAATAATGTCCTACGTGCCTGGTTGGTCCTTTGACCATTCTTGGAATAGGATAAATAGGTACTTTGGAGATAATTAACGGTGCGGTAGGTGCACTCATAATTATAGCTGATGGGTTGGTATCCAAGTGACTTTCATAGTTCCATTTCCATGTTTGGAAGAACAATTCTTCTTCAACCATGCAGATTTCATGGTTTCTCCCTCTGGTCTCATTTTGGGGTGGTTTTTGCTGTTGAGTATTAACCACACCTTGGTGGGGGAAAGGTTCCTGCATTTCCACATGCTTCTTGGTAGGACCCCGTTGTCCTCGGTTACTATTAAGTTTTTTCAATTTGGGGATTTTGGGACAGCGGTGAGTGTAATGTCCATACTCAACACATATGACATAAGAGTGATTTGTCCTTATATTGGGTCTCTTATTTTTCCCTTGGGAGTTATTTCTTGGCTCCTGGTTTTGATTTCGATTGGGGTTGCCCCTAGCCTGAGACTGTGGGGGGCGTTGTTGATTACTGCCCCCTGTCCAAGATCTCCCTTTTGCTTGTTCCTTGGCTTTCTCTTTGCAACACTTGGATAATTATTTCTATTCTCCTGATCATTAAATTTTCGTTGTTGAGCCTAGGATGGTTGCACAAGATTCACCGGTGCATTGTTTTGCATCGGTGGTGGATTTTGTGCGGGAAAAGGGAGTATTGGTTCCCCTATAATTGGTTGGTGTATGGTTGTTGGGGTGGATCTCTTGTATCAACATTATGTTGGAAATACTAAGAGGGGGTGAATTAGTATTTTTCAATTAGAGCATTAGTTAATCTTCAATTATTATCAGTGTTTGTACAATGATAGTAGTAAACAAAAGGAACACAAATGCATACAATTTTTAAGGTGGAAACCCACTCCGGGACAAAAACCACCTAATGCTTTTCTAATAATTCTTTAATATTCAACTCCAATTGAAAATAAAGCTCCAACTTCCTAGAATCTAGAAAAGCATTCTTCTCCAGCTCCCACCGGATGGACGCTCCAATGCCCGAGATTCTTCAGTAGTCAACTGAATGGATGCCCCAACACCCAATGAGCTACAACTCACCCTAGCACCACCCTACCACCCTATAGAAGAATAAAAGAAGAATGGACTCCCGTACCAGGGAAAATGGTCCACTTTACAATGATATAGAATGATGTAGAAGAATAAGATATACTAGACCATAACCCCAACTTTGACACAACCACTGCCTCTTCAACCCTTGGCAGATAGACACTAGTACAATTTGTACAATAATGTATTTACAATGACTAAGTACAATGATACCTTTACAATGATTGTATGCAGTGCTGCCCACTTGAAGACTTCATATGATGAACTTCTTGCTGTTGTTATGCACCTTGGTTGTTGCTCTTGTCATGCTACCCTCTGCTGCACCTTGTTTTGCTTTTATGCAGTAGAAAGTCTGGTCCTTTGCAATCCTTGACAACACATGATCTAGATTTTTCTTGCCTTCTAGGAGCTCGATATTGAATCTGGTGTATCTCTGTTATTTCAGATCCTCAATATCTGATTTTCAGTCCTATAGTATTCCTCTGAGTCTTCTTTCCAATGCCATAGGTCTGACCCAATTTGGATTCTCCAAGAGAGAGTTATACCTTAATTTCTCACACCGCTCAATTAAGGACTGCTTCAAGAGAGTTTGATTTAGTTTGCCACGTGTCACCTGCTTTTTCTTCATTTTCTTCCCCGAAATTGATAGAGCACAAATTTCAGATCAAAACACCATCACTTTTTATAGAATTCCAATCCAATACTCAGAGATTTATGACGAATTTATCAAGGTCACTTCTTTGGAGATGAATTTCATGCAGAGCCTCGCAAAAACCCTTTTACAGAGTGCATCATATCTCCAAAATGTTGCGCAACTTGATCTCAAATTTTTATCAACAGCCTTCCTCAAAGATTTGCCTTCTGATTTCATACAAATTTCAGCTTTATCCTTCGTAGAAAGAAACTTAGAGCGAAAATTTCACGATGACTTGTTTCAGATGGCCGAATCCCTTGCATAAGGAGAAAATGAAGATCACAATTTATATGAATGCTTAAGTTGAGAGGGGATTCAACAAGTGAAAGTGGGAGGGGTTTTAGGAGCTTAAAAAATATTAATTATTACTTTTCAATGACCCATGCCCCAACCCCATGGGGTTTTAGCCCACTAACTGGGGGTACAAACTTCAAACATGAATATCTCTCAAACCGTGAAGAATTACATGGCGTGCCATATATCAACGGAAACATCTCGACAAGTAGAAACCATAAAAAGAATTATTGACCTAGAATATATTAATTTGGTAGGTAAAAATTCCCATGCAATATTGGGTTAGCCCCTGGTGCTGCTTGGGTTGACATCAATGACAACCGCTGATCAACAATCTCCCCCTTTGGCATTGATGGCAACACAAGTACTCCCCCTGCGATCATGACAGCTCTTCCTACAACATTCTCTCCCCCTTTCACATCAATGGCGAAGGGTAACTCCCCCTGAAACACAACCATCCTGTAGACCTGTACACACACTTCCACTCGTCGACACACAACCGTCTCCGTACCCACACACACTTCCACTCCCATTTATATTCTAAAAGGAAAATCTAATGAGAACTTCTGAGAATCCCAAGCTTCTCGCGAAGATATCTCCAACAAGCCGGTGAATAAATATTTAATATAGATTCTTTTTGGTGCTACTTTGAATCTTGCTACTAGTCTAACTCACAGACAGAAGCATTTGGTCGAGGCTATTAGAGATGAGAAGACTACTTTAATCATAGATCTGTACAACCTTTGATCCACATCCTTAGATGAGTCGTCTATGCTCAATCTGCAACCAAGTAAAGACATCTCGAAATCACTTTGCACCCTTGTAGCAAAATTCTTACTTAGTCGATCATCATTGCTACCAATTATTGTATCATCCTCTTTAGCTATTAGACATGCTTTAGTTGCTTCATCCAGAACATATATGTCATTTGGAGCTCGACTTGCTATAGCCACAATTTCACCATACACGCCTTTCCTGATTTCACATTTCGTGGAGTTGAATAGTATTGTGTGTCCTTGATCACACATTTGTCCAACACTGAGCAGATTGTGATTCATGTTTTCAACCAGTAGAACATTATTGGCTAGATAATCTTTGCTTCCGAGAGTGACAGTACCTGATCCTATAACATTTGAAGATCCATCATTTCCAAAGGACACGGTTCCATCCTTCTTCTCTTTCAGAGATACAAATTTATTTCTATCTCTAGTCATATGCATTGAGCAACTGCTATCAACATACCACACATATTTGTTATTTTGAGCCTTGAGAGCGAGAGCACAATTATCATTCTTATTCTTCTTCCATGTTCGTTCATTCTACGGCTTCGAAGATTCTTCTGGAGGATTTTCAAGTCTGCAGTATTTGGCTATGTGTCCAGAGTTTTGACATTTGTAACATTCAATATTATTTCTTAAATGTTCAATTCTATTGATGTTTCGCTGAGCCTTGGGAGGTTCATATTTGATAGATCTCCTGGAATTGTATTCGTTCCTAGGGTACGTGCGACATTCTACAGCTTTATGACCAAATTTTCCACATGAATAACAGTAGCCATAAAAAATATGTTGGTACCTGGATGGAAATTTTCATCAAGGAATTGTCTTCCAAGGTTGTTCTTGTGAATCTTGTCCAATGAAGTCTACATGCATGTCAGATCTCATAGGTTCATTGTATTTTGTTGTAGAAGGTCCTACTTCTTCTTCTTTGTAACCGATGCCAGTTTTGTCATTGTAAGATCGTTGATTGTTGATGAGTTCTTCCAATGCCCTTGAGCTGTTGGCATAGTTTTGGATAGTTTTTCCTTTCTTCACTTCCTCACGCAGTGAGACTACTTGGGCTTCTAATTCTTCCCTTTCTTGGTTACTTTCTTCCAACTTATTTTGAAGTGACTCTTCAATGCATTTGTGTTCTTCAACTTCAATTTTGAGACCTTGAACTTGTTCTTCAAGAGTTTTGGAACGGATCTTCTCTGCCTTAAGATCTTTTATAAGCTTGATTTCTTCCTCATAAAATTTGTCTATGGTCCATCCTTCTTCTTCGTTGTTTGATACCTCTTGCTTATTGTGCTTGGGTTTATTGTTCTTGGCCATAAACAATACTCTCTCATTGGCTTCTTCTTCACTATCATTTTCTTCATCGGATGATGAGCTATCTTCTTTAGAGAGAAAGTTCCTTTTGGATCCTTGCTTGTTGAATTTCTTAAAGCCTTTCTTTCTCTTTGAGTTTCCATTACTTTTGTTTGGACATTTTGCTGCAAAATGCCCAACCTCATTACAGCTAAAACATATCAATGGAAGTTTACCTTTGAATTTTCCCTTACCAATTTGTAGTTTTCTCGTGAAGTAAGCATATTCTTCATCTGAAATACCTTCTTCATCATCTCCCTTTTCTTCACACTTGCAGGTGCATGTCTTTTCAATTGAAGGTTGTTTATCCTTATTGGTTTTCTTAGATGCAACGAACGCAGTTTCTAGATGCGAAGTACCCTCTTCTTCATCAAGTCTCATTTCATATGCTATGAGAACTTCATGTAATTCCTCTTTGCTGAGTTTGTCCAGATTTGCATTGTATTCTAAGACCGATACCTTTGGGTTGAATCTCCCTGGTAACGTTCTAAGAATCTTCCGTATAATAGTCTTCTCGTCAACTGGCTCTCCCAATCCTTCCAGAGTATTGGTTATTTCATCAATGTATTGGAAGTATGCAGCAATGTTGCAATCTTCATTCATTCTGAGTTGCTCAAATTTTGCTCTATAGATTTGAAGCTTTGCTTCTTTGACATTTGAGTCACCTGCATATATATTCTCAAGCTTGTCCCATACATTTTTGGTAGTTTTACAACCCAACACCTTATGATAAACAGATTCAATAATTCCACTACTAATAATATTCTTTTCTTTTTCATCATTTACCAAATTCTTCTTACCTTGTTCATCCGCGGTTGATGTAAATCCATTTTGAACAATGTCCCATACTTCGTAACCTTGCGCCATGAGATAGACCTCCATTCTTCCTTTCCAGAGTGCATAATTATTTTCATTGAATAGAGTTACACCATTCTTGGTATGCTCCATGACCTCCTTCCAGCTGTTAAACTGCTATTGAAGGAACCAAGCTCTGATACCAATTGTTGGAAATAATGAGAGGGGGGGTGAATCAGTATTTCTTTCAATTAGAGCATTAGTTAATCTTCAATTATTATCAGTGTTTGTATAATGATAGCAGCAAACAAGAGGAACACAAATGCACACAATTTTTAAGGTGGAAACCCGCTCCGGGACAAAAACCACCTAATGCTTTTCTAATAATTCTTTTCAAATCCAATTGAAAATAAAGCTCCAACTTCCTAGAATCTAGAAAATCATTCTTCTCCAGCTCCCACTAGATGGACGCTCCAACACCTGAGATTCTTCAATAGTCACTGAACGGATGCACCAACACCCAATGAGCTACAACTCACTCTAGCACCACCCTACCACCCTATAGAAGAATAAAAGAAGAATGGACTCTCGTACCAGAGAAAATGGTCCACTATACAATGATATAGAATGATGTAGAAGAAGAAGATATACTAGACCATAACCCCAAATTTGGCACAACCACTGCCTCTTCAACCCTAGGCAGATAGACACTAGTACAATTTGTACAATAATGTATTTACAATGACTAAGCACAATGATACCTTTATAATGATCGTCTGAAGTGCTGCCCACTTGAAGACTTCATATGATGAAATTATTACTACTTTTATGCACCTTGGTTGCTTCTCTTGTCATGCTACTCTCTGCTGCACCTTTCTTTGCTTTGCTGCCATAGAAAGTCTGGTCCTTTGCAACCCTTGACAACACATGATCTAGCTTTTTCTTGCCTTCTAGGAGCTAGATATTGAATCTGGTGCATCTCTATTATTTTAGATCCTCAATATCTGATTTTCGGTCCTATAGTAGTCCTCTGAGTCTTATTTCCAATGCCACAGGTCTGACCCAATTTGGATTCTCCAAGAGAGAGTTATACCCAATTTCTCACACTGCCCTAATTATGGACTGTTTTAGTAGAGCGCACTTGTACGGCGTGCCACATGTCACCGTTTCTTAATTTGTCTCTAAAATTGATAGAGAAAAAATTAAAAACTGTGCGCTATCCATAAAATTTTATGGCATTCCAATCTGATACTCAGAGAGGGAGTTATGACGAATTTACCAAGGTCACTTCTTTGAGATGAATTTCAGAAGCCTGAAAAAATCCTTACTTCCATAGATCACATCTCCAAAAATATTGCGTAACTTGATCTGAATTTTTTACTGAAGCTTCCTTAGGATTTTGGCTTCGCCTCGTAAAAATTTCAGCTTCTTAGCCTTCGTAGAAAAAAAGTTAGAGCGAAAATTCCACGATAACCCTGCTTCGCATGGTCGAACTTCCGCTCAAGGAAAAATGAAGATCACAATTTATATAAATTCTTAGGTTGAGAGGGGCTTCAACAAGTGAACGTGGGAGGGATTTTAGGAGCTTAAAATTTTTTAATTATGACTTTTCAATGACCCATGCCACAACCCCATGGGGTTTTAGCCCACTAACTCTGGGTACAAACTTCAAACATGAATATCTCTCAAACCGTGAAGAATTATGTGGCATGCCATATATCAACTAAAACATCTTGAAAAGTAGAAACCATGAAAATCATTCTTGACCCATAATATATTAATTTTGTAAGACAAACTTCCCATTCAATTTTGGGTTAGCCCCTAGTGTCGCTTGGTTGACCAAAATGTGACAACCGATCAACAGGATCCTACCGAACGGTTCCCTTGCAAGGGGGGGGATATGAACCTCCCTGATGTTGATGATATGGCATCACCCTATTCATCACATTATATAGAGGTGCATAGTGACTTTGGTAGTACCCGGGTTGTGATACGTCTAGAGTAGAATCGTAAGAGTAGCCTTGGTACTAATAAATGCTTCTTTGTTGACCATGGAATAAGGACCCTATCAAACCGTCAGCGGTATTAGATGCACTTGTTAATTCTCTATAAGTTTGCAGGTGTAAAGTGTTTGGCAGGACATTGTAAATATATCCTGATTGGCTGTAAATGAGTTCAAGTTATTGGGATTTTCTAATGGTTTCTTCCTATGAGGTTTTTTTCTGCATTTCCATGTATTTTGAAATCTTAGTGGTGAGGGTTTTCAAAAATAAATCCAACAACACTCTATCGTCGAGTTTGTCTTTTCACAAACTACGACGTCACTGCCATTTGCGGAGATGGTCTAATATATGGACGACTACTATTTTTTTGAAATGTGCCATAAGTTCCATTCTCCAATCATGATGAATGGGGAGTTGGAAATATGGGAGGAATGCAGTAGTGAGGGCATTAAAGGTTCCATGTGATGCAGGCGGCTGCTTGACATACCATTTCATCACGGGCCCTATGAGGGTGTATTGAAATAGTCTCATTCAAATGGTATCATCAATGATATTATTCGACAAACACCACAGGTAGAAATTCATTATATTATTTCTAAGGTATTCCACTTGCTTCCCTTTAAATTTTGGTATATCAGAATGGAGATTTGTGGGCATGGGGGGCCAATTAATACCATGTGAAATGGGGTCATTTGTTAACTTCGTTAGATTTGGAAGATTTAGTGATACTAAGAAGGGTAATTTTGAATTCACCACCATTGTATTATGTTGAGAAATAGATATTTGAATATGTTGGTTCAAGGGAGGTGACTGGGGAATGTTACCCTGTGGCGTACCCTGATGAATATTTTTCTTACTCCTTGGAGGGGTAGCTACCTTTTCACCTAGAGGAGTCGTCATAGGAGTTGATTGTGGTGACCTTGTTATGGTTTCCACTGGTGTTGTGGTTGGTGAACCTTGGGGGTTTCCAATCAAAGATGCCCCGATAAAGGATGTTCTGATAATGCTTCCAGCGCGATGTCCTCTACTCTTGAATGGTGGGAGGACTGACAATCCTCCCTTTAATGGAGGGAGGTTTAAGAAACACGTAGATTGATGGGGTTCCGTTGGTTCCCCTATGATGTCGATTAGTGTGACATTTTTGTGATTTGGGAGGGAAGATGGTTCCTATCAAAGAAAATATATAATCACATGCACAAAACAAAGAGAAAAATGAAAAAGTTTTTTTTTTCTCTTTAAAATTACACTCTTTGATCAATTCCTCAAAAATGAGGTTTTATTTGTTTTTCATATGATACCAAAAGCCTATATAGACCAAATCATCCTTACACTCTTAATGTAACTAGGCCTTGTGAAGATATCTTTTGATGGGTACTAGGGCCAACATCTCGAAAGAACTAGTGATACCTTCCAGCAGCCGAATAATCAACCAGGGTAATGTTATGAGGGTCGAGTGTTTCCTGCACCATCACCTATAAGGAAGTATGCCCTAGTTTTGGCCACTAAAGTACTGTTGTCCCATGTCAACATTCAAGTATTGAGCTTCTTGGTAACCGATTACCTGTATCGAGCACTAGATGGGTCAGGTACCCCCAAAGAGTACCACATGCACTAGGACTAAGCTAAACCCCCTATGAAGCGAGTCTCTTTAACGCTCGGGTCTTCGTTCTGTTGACGTATAAACAGTTTTGAAGCTCCCTAAAATGTCAACATCTATGTTTCAAAAGGTATTATGACCACAATGGCTTATTGGATATCTACCCCTGATGGTCCTAACCTTAACTATAATTTCTTCTGTGGACCCAATGGGGAGAATTTAGTAATTTTATTTAATGATTATTTTTAGAGAGTCTCAATTTTTCTTAGGGTGTGCTTTGGTGAACTAACTATAAGAAGAGAACAAAGGTCCCAACACACTGGGTTCCTTATGGTCCAATGATTACCGATGCTTCGTGTGTGCTTTGGAGTGCACAATCACAAGTGTTATGAGATGTGGATATGCGCTAATCCTTTAGAATAATTTTATACTTACGCTATGTGTAATTGTTCCTTGAAAAAATTGAAATGATGGGGGGATGATGGGTTGGCTTACACCTTGCCTAATTAGACTATGTTTTCCCTATAGGGAGATGGAAAATTTTCTTAGGAAAGCGTTCATATGTGTACCCAAGCTCACTGAGAGGTGCAAGGGTGGCAGAGATTACTTACTTCCTTTTTTGACAATTTGATCCTAGTCCCAAATGTTAATGAAAAATTAAACTTAATCTAATGCAAAAATTTGACAAAATTGAACTAGAAAAAAGATATGTGGATATATGGGCCACTTATTCTTTTCTAATTAAGCTACGTGTTCTGTATATTTTATCACCAAATAATTTATTCGAAAAACTTATGTGGATTTGAGGCCACTTACTTGTCCCCTATTTAAACTATGTGTAATTTGTGAAATAAAATACTAAAATTAAAACTACCTAGTTGCTAAGCTAGTTCTAGGTTAAAAATAACAGCTAAGTTTCCTAATAGTAGTGAAATAACGAGAAAAGGTGATGGAAAATTATTAGGGGTTTCCAATCACCTTAAAAATGAGAAAAAATAGCCAATTTTTTGCTTGCTAGCCTGTCACGTGGGTTATCTCCCCACAGTCGTGGAGCACACGTCTGTTGGAGCACAAAGCGCGCTGTCAGGTAGAATGAAGAAAAAATCCCTCTCTACTTTGCAAAACTTTTCACTGAGTGTGATTGGAGATTCAGAGAGAATATAGGGGTGGTTTGTAGCAAAATGAGCAAGAAGAAGGACTTGCATCAACAACCCTTAACTCTGAAAGAAATAATCCAGTGGAGTCGTCATTCTTGTGGTAGTGTATTTGGAGCAAGCGTGTACAAAATACACTTCTTTAGCAAGTTGGTTGCTACTTGCAGAAGGTCACAAAGAAAAATGATTGTCTATTGTTAGTGGAACAAATTTGACACAATGTAAACTATGTTTGAGGGAAAAATAATCATACAACACTAAGAACAAAACAAAACACAAGATGCAAAATAGAAAAGATCAATGGAGAAAAAAACCTAATAACACAAGTGGAGAATTATGCCTTTTTTAGGTGCTGGTGGTAAAAAAGATACAATTCTAAACACTTGAAGAGGGTCCTTTGAGATATGGAGCTCAAATACCCAAAACAATGAGGTCTCCTTCCCTCGATTTCCTGCAAGCGTCTCTTCCCTCTCTCAAAGGATGGTATATCAAGATCAAATGGTCAAACTCTCTCTCTTGGATTGAGATTTTGGTTGGCCAACATATGAATCCATCCAATCCCTCTATTGCTAGACTATGCAAGCTAGTTTTATATGAAGCAATTTGGCCACCATAACAATTTGTTTCCTATTCGTATTCCAAATGCTGGCCTACATAGAAATTTTTTGAATTCCTTCCTCTTCTCTTGGCCCAAGATGGATAGTGACACAAGAGTGGAAGAGGGATTACTTTGTGTGCTAGATTTAAGCATCAAGGTGGCTCCATGTCAACTTTCCTTGGTAGTATTAAGTGGAGAATCTTCCTAACCAAGTGTGCTAAGTGGTCCTGAATGGTGACATTTCACCATCCTCAAGACCGCATGAATATCGAAGGAACAGTCACGCTACCACACAAAATTCCTTTGTTGCTAGTGCATTGTCCATTAACCTTAGGAAAAAATAAATTTGGTTTTCTCTAATTTATTCCTTCTCTAAAAATCTTCATCTTTAACTTATGCTTGATATTTTTAAGGTCTTTTTCCTGTACGATTTTCTCGTGTTAACAAGGGGATCCACGAATTTGTGAAGAGACACATCTATTGGCAATTTTTAGTTCAAACCTACATTACTTGAAGACCAATAATTACTTGTCAACTTAAAAAATTTATTTCTCCACTTATACGACTCGAAATTCAGTGATTCTCAAAGCATTGGATTCTCCTTTCCACCCTCTATCATCTAATTGCATCACATGTAGAAATGTGCTCTTGGAAATGCCCCGAACAATATTGGGTACAAAAACCCATAGTTGGGTTCCAAGCCCACAAGTGACCCTTGTGGTGCTTTTCCCTCCAAACCCTAAACCCTAGGGCTTGAAGTACCTTGCAAGCTACAAAAATCAATAATTATGAGACTGTACTTAATGTTTGTCCTGATATTTCCAATGATTATTCAAAATCTTTGTCTTAAATCCAAGAGGAATATCTTGACATGATAATTTTCTTAAAGATGAGCCTTTAGGGTAGTAAGTCTGACGAAGAAAGATTAGTCATTAAAAGACTTCTAACATCATCCCTCGCTCTTAAGGAATATATTTTCATCCCCATCTATTAAGCATTTCATTAAAGGTTAATCATAATCAAATTTTATTTAACATAAAAGGATTAAATGAGGGATAGAAGGTCTCATTACGAGTCTACCTACCATGATCATGGGTCCTAACAAAAGTGACATTACCACTACTAGTCACCAAGCTAGGTTAATGGCTTTCAGTTGCAAGGCTAAAATACTAGAGGTCTCATGATGATCTAGCTTGTTCAGTCTTGTTAGTTCTTGTGAATGGAACTTTCGTTAGCTAGTTACCAAGCCAAGACAGTGACCTTAGGTTAATTTTGAATTAAACTTAATAAATCAAATAAACATCCTCAAAACTTTGAACCTATATCTAATAGATGGGATAAAAGAATTTCATTGGGTTAAAGGGCATATATGTCGAGGCTATATACACCTACTGGCAGTAATGGCCATGCTCATGGAATTGAATTTAATATAAATAAATTGATTTACTTGGTTACCTTGTATTTCCTTAAATTCGTTAGAATAAAATTTACTGATTATGTTTATGGGTTTATATTTATCTTGTTTTTGAATTAAGGTGGAAATTATTTAGACATGTTGTAAATTTCCAATTGTTGTTCATGCAAAGCATAGATGAAACTTTTCAGGTGATCCAAACTTACGCAAGAACATAAGACAATACATATATAAACATAAACACAGAAGTGCAGCATAAATAAAACTTCATTTCATTAATATCAAAGAACTAAAATATGCTTACATACAAAATGGAAATAAACTAGCTCAGGTGATGGTAGCTTAACTTTGAGAAGAGATGTGGCAGCTACATGCCTCTGAACTATGTTACAATGAGGCTTGGTGGAATTTTTATCATTGAGAAATAATAAAAATCCATAAACATCCAAAAACCTAACTCTATAAGATTAAGTGCCAAAAGCTTGTGGGCCCCGTTGGGGTAAGTTGGAATGTCAACTTCTCAGGGTCATAACTTTGGCATACAATCTCCATTTGGCCATCATAATACCTTGTTTCAAAGATCTCAAAGAGAAGGCCAAAAAAAATTAGTAATATAAGTTGGGATTTTTATGGTATCTCTGTTTTTCCTAAAACCGTCTTTTAGTCCCTCAAAATGGCTTCAGAAGTTTAGGACCCAAAAACTTCCAAAAATAGTAAATTGTGCTACAATTATGGAAACTAAAAAATTGAAAGAAACAATGGTGGGGGTCCAAGTGGAATAGGAAGGGGCCACCAATATCCACTTGGATCAATCCTTCCCCCTTAGGAATCAATGGTCCCAGTACGTTGAGTGCCTCCATGAGATGGGAAAACTTCTGTTGAACTTGGTTTCTAGTGAGCGACTTGCCTTAGTGCAGGAGTTGGAAAGCTTTGACAACCCGATATAGTTGGATTTTCTGCTCAATAGTGTTCTTGATCTCCTTTTCCATGATATGATCAGTTGTGGCTTGTTCCATGTAGCTAGGTTTTATCTCTCTTGGTGTGATTTGTTTTGCAATGTCATATGTGTCCAATAATGGTGGAAAGCATGGTTGAAGGTGGTCCACATTGAACACTGGGTGCAGGCCAAGGAATGATGGAATGTTAAACTTAAAGGAATTGTCTCCTATAGCTTGGGTGATGGTGTATGATTCATATTGGAGCAAGCGAAGCTTACAGTAGGGTCCAACAAGGCGATCCTTCTGAAAATGTAGCCAAATGTTGTTGCCTACATGGAACTTGTGTGGCACCCATTTTTTATCATGTCACAACTTGTACTTGGCATTGGCTTTATCAAATATGTCATGGACCTGCTAGCAGACATGATGAATGCACTTAATGAAGTTTTTTACCTTGTCAGCTAGGGATTGGACTTGAGCCGAATCTGCTTGAGTAGCTGCAATTGTATAGCCACATCAATGGGGCATAGTTGCTAGAATCACAATCCCACCTGAAAGGGGTTGTGGCCAGTTAAGCTATGGATAAATCGGTTGTAGTTTTGTTAGACATATGGAAGGATTTCACCCATGTAGGAGGATGCTTCAAGTTTTACATGCCCATAACGTGAACGATCATCATTTTGATGACCTATGTTTGGCCATCAATTTCAGGGTGGATAGTCATGGACTTAGTGAGCTTGGTATTAAGCATCGACCAAAGACTTGAAAAAAATGCACTTAGGAACCTACTTTCCTGATATGAGATAATGGACTGTGGGATACAATATTGCACCCACAGTCATTCAAAGAAGAGTTTAGCAGTCGCTTCTACTATGATACTCTTCTTGTAGGCCTTCATAATGGCCATATTAGAGAATATGTCGATGAACTAGAAAACATAGTCGTTTCCGTGCTTAGTAGAAAGAAGGTCTAACATGTAATCCATGGAGATGGATTCCCAAGGTCGAATAGGAGTAGGCAAAGGAGAATATAGGCCTTTCTTCTTAATGGTCAGTTTGGTAATGGCACAGGTAGTGCAGGATCAGATGTACTTCCCAACATCTTGTCGAAGGTTTGGATAATAGAAATACTTTTGCAATACTACCACTGTTTTCTCTATCTTGAAATGTCTAATGACTTGACTGTATTTCACTTCCAAAATCATCTTGGAACACTCACTTGAAGGAACACAAAGGTTTCCCAGGTGGCATAATATTACATCTTGGAGGTGATAATTTGGAACTTTATTTCCTTCTAGGAGCATCTGGTGTGTGTTTCTGAATTCTAGATCACTCTTGTAAAGAGTCAGCCACCTCAAAGTCTTGTGCCCGCAAAGGTCGACCACAGTGGTCAATGCCATGACTGGCAGTCGGCTGAGGAAGTCTGCAACATTATTGGTGCTTCCCTTCTTGTACTTGTTTTTGATATGGAACTGTTGCAGGTAGGTGGACCATTTCTGATGGTGATCGTTCTGCAACTTCCCTTATGTTTGAATGAACTACAGGGATCAGCGATCTGTGTGGATGACCATTTTCTTCCCTACAATGTAATGCTTCTAATTTCGACAGGCCTGCATAATGGAATGCATCTCTTTGTCGTAGGTGGGATACTTTATTATTTTTTCTGAAAGTGTCTGACTATGATATGCTACTAGATGCCCCTATTGAGTAATAAATACACCAATAGCATAGTCGGAGGCATTTTTCTTGATCTCAAATGGTTGCTACAGGTCTAGTAAAGTGAGCAGTGGTGCAGAGCAGTGTCGATGCTTTAACTTGGTAAGAGCCTTCTATTGGGATTCAAACCAGAATAAATTTACTTTCGCCCCTTCCTTGGTGACTGGAATCAAATTCCAAGTGATATGAGAGAATCCCAACATGAACCTGTGGTAGAAGTTGGCAAGGCCCAAAATGCTACGGAGCTCTGTTAGAGTGGTTGGGGCTAGCTAATCTTGAATGACATGTATCTTGGTTGGGTCCACATACACACCTTGCTCATCGATGATGTGCTCTAGATATTGAACTTGGGTCATGAAAAAACTGCATTACTCCAAATTAGCACACAACTTGTGTTTCTATAGTGTTTGGAGAACTTAGAAAATGTGGTGGAGGTGCTCTTCCCAACTCTGGCTTAAGATCAGAATGTCACCCAAATAAACCACCATGATTGAGCTGGTGAAAGGTCGCAACATGTCTTCCATCAACCTCATCAAGTTTGTGGGGGAATACGTCAACCCGAAAGGCATGACCAACCATTCAAAAAGGCCCTCCTTCGATTTGAAGGCAGTCCTCCACACATCAGAGGGTTCAATTGGTACCTAGTGATAACCAGACTTCAAGTCAATATTGCTAAAATATTTTCCCCTCTTGATTTGGTCTAGTAGGTCATCAATCCGTGGAATCAGATACCTATTCTGAACAATGATCTTGTTCAACACTTGATAGTCAATATAAAGTCTCCAGGTCCCATCCTTCTTTTTTACCAACACAATTAGGCTCCCATAGGGTGATGAACTTGGCATAATGTTCCCTTTATACAACAGCTCATGAATCTGCCTCTTGATCTCATCGTTCTCTACAACAAAACATTTATAGATCGACCCATTGGGTAGCAATGCACTCAAGGTCAGATAGATGGAGTGCTTGACCAAATAGTGTAGAGGAACCCCTATGGGAGAGGTGAAAATGTCCATTTACTCCACCATGACCTTGTCCATCTGTTGTTGTCATGATGAGGATACTTGTCTCTAGGTCGTGGCCACAATATTCTTCTAGCTTTGAGGGAAAATCATAAGGAAAAAAATTCTCAGTCTGGAATATGATCTTACTACATTTCTTTGCAATGATCAGAGAGATTGTAGTAGGTGGTGCTACCTTTGATATCTTGTACAACTTATTTCCCAAAGTAAAAATAAAAGTGCAAGGCCTATATTCATACACAACATGTCCCTTCCACAAGTATGGTTAGCCTAATAATACATCAAAAACTTCGAGAGGAGAAACATCACAGGGTACCTCATCTGTGAAGAACTTGATGCTGTAGGGAAGGTGACACTGTTGGCTGGCACAGAGATATCATCCTTGGTGAAGCCACCCGATGGTGTACGGATGTGGGTGTGTTGTGGTTGGTAGGCCTAGATGATTCACGACCTCTTCCAAAATGAGGTTCTTTTGGCTCCCACTGTCAACAATGAACTATAGTAGAGAAACCTTCACCCACATCTATGAGTGGAAGAGGCGCTCCCCCTCCTCTATATTTTCGAACTCATCCTTCTAGATATTGGTGGTAGCAACGCTGGAACAGGGCTCCACATGAATAATATACTTCACTTTGTCATTAACCTCATCGAGTTCTGACTTAGAGTCGGAACATGCATCTAATTCAGAAGCCTTCAGCTCAGCCACCAGTCGCTACTTGGATTGACACTCACTCGTGTTGTGAGTGGCGCTCTTATGGAACTCACACCACTTTCTTGTGTCCTTCTTTGTCTTCGTGGTGTTGTTATTTTCTTATGGCTTTGATGGGTTGTACTAGGTCACCCCCCCTTGGTTTTTCCCTTTGATCTACAGTTTGGGGGTGCCTTTCCCTTACTTTAGATTCACATATCCAAAGTCTTGCTTCTTCTGTTTAAAATTCTACTTGATATTGGTAGCATATCAATAGAAGACACTGAGTGAGGAGATGTCCAAGAAATCCATTTCATCCTGGATGTACTTATGTAAACAGCTATGGTACTTGAGTAACAAATGCCACTTGAAATCCTTGATCCCCAACTTCATACGAAGGGCATGAAAACCATTTATGAGCTCCAACACATCTTGGTCCCTCCCTTGCCGCAGCATGGTCCACTTTAGATATTTTTCTTCATATCTACCAACAAGGTAATTTTATTCCTTATTGGTGTCTCAGAAACAATTCCAAGTGGGCGTGGTTGAGAACGGTGAAGGTTCCCCCTCGTCCTTTTTCTCACAGTAGGTTTCCCACCAGTCCTTGACATGGGGATGGCCTTTAGGAGTGCAAAAGTAATATTTTCCCAATTGGAAAAGTCACGAGCTAAAAAATATCCTTCCAATAGATTTAACCATTTATCTATGGCATCCACATTTGTCTAGCCTTCAAATATGGGAACGTGAAAGTTAACTTGTACCTTAAAAGGTGTGGCGCCTCCAGAGTGGTGGTTGGAAGAAAACATGTCTCTTGTTGGTAGTCATTTAAGGATTTGGGAAAATTTATCCATCATTGCATTACTCTGTTTCTCGAGGGCCTCCTCGAGCAATATTTTGAAAGGATCTCCTACTCCCTCATCTTTATTTTCTTCCTCTGTGGGAGGCTGTCACAATTTGCAAGGCTGATCTTGCAAAGGTTCAACCAAATCAAGCCCTAACTCCTTATACCCCGACGTCGTTGGGGGACATCTTGGCCCAGAAAAGAGAATACGCCTGGAAATGCCACACTCCGAACTTGTCTTAGGAACACAATATAATATATATATATATATATATATATATATATATATATATATATATATATAAACATAAAAACATAAGTGCAACAGGAAAAAAAAAAAAACTTCATTTCATTAATATCAAAGAACTGAAATATGCTTACATACATAATGGAAATAAATTAGTTTGCACGATGGTAGCTTATCTATGAGAAGAGATGTGGCGGCTACATGCCTCTAAATTATGTTACAGTGAGGCTCGGTGACCTTTTTATCATTTAGAAACAATGAGAAACCATAAACATCCAAAAACCTAACCCTAGGAGATGAAGCTACAAAATCTTGTGGGCCCCATTGGGGTATGTTGGAATTTCATCTTCCCGGGGGTCATAGCTTTGGCATACGATCTCTATTTCACTATCATAATACCTCGTTTCAGAAATCTCGAAGAGGAGGCCAAAAAAAACTTATAAACTTGTTTGGGGTTTTTATGGTCTCTCTATTTTTCATAAAAAACGTCTTTTATTCCCTCAAAATGGATCTGGAAGTTTAGGACCCAGAAAAATTCCAAAAATAGTAAAATGTGTTACAAATAAGGAAACTGAAAAATTGAAAGAAACAATGGTGGGGGTCTAAGTGGAATAGGCGGTTGGCCACCAACATCCACCTAGATCATTAGGTTACTTGAGCGTCAACATATTATGTCATATTATATTTGTTTCTTGATTTTAATATTTTTCAGATTATTAGACCATATATAACTGGTTCACCCAAACAATCACCATTTGTTGGTAGGCTAGCAAGATCCCTTACATTTTGACTAAAATTGTTGGGCCCCCTATTATCACAATTTTAGTAAATAATTTTAAAGTTTAGCGATGATTTGTAATAAACATGGTTAAAACACTAACAGGTAGAATTTCAAATTTATTGTAAGCTATGAAAAATAGAAATGTGATGACATTCATAGTAGTTGTGCATATTTTTAAAAATGCTTAGTTAAAACTCTAACAATTGGAGTATCAACGCCAAAGGGAGAATTCAAATTTTATTTTATGTCCAAATAATGTGCTGATGGAGGACACGTCAACATATGAACAATCATTTATCAAGAAAGCGCTGACATGTCAAAGGGTGATGTGATGTGATAGGTTTCCAGGTTATTCTGCTGAGAGGTAATGTTTTGTTAAAAATTCATGATTTCACGTCAATATTTTTTGTAATCACCTTTCAAGTTTGTTACATGATGTATCAGTTGCCACACTATGAAAAAAATTACTTCATATGGTAAACCTCATATAATGCCTGATTAATTTGTTGTGTTTTTTAGGCCAAAAGAGGATAGGTTGTTAAGTTAACTCAAAAACCCCGGATTGAATCATAGTCCTGCTTCTGGTGCTATTGTTTCATGGTGAGAGCTGTGGGAAAGAGAGGAAAGCTACACAGAGGTGAGCCCAAAGCACCCAACCTACTTGAAGTTTATCCATAGATTTTGTTATCAGAGGTATATTTGAGTATCAAGAGAAAATTGAAGTGGATATTCTGCAAGAATAGTTAAGATATGATAGAAATGAGGTGATAGAATCAAAATTACTTGTTGAAGAATTGATGGAAGATATATCAAAGCAACTTGATTTTATAATAAGGTTGCAGATGAATATGGAAAAATGTTAAAAAGAATGCTTCCTTTACATAGAATGATGAAGCACCTATGCAAGAGGAAAAAATGGTTACAAGAAGACAAGAGAAGGTTGTAGGGGCAAGTCAGAGATTTAGAAACACAAATCGAAATGATCCAAGCTGAGCTTTTGAAGAAGGCTCTCAAGATTATTGATACATTCCATGAATATGGTAACATCATAAGTTTTTTATTATACTGTGGAAAATAAATATTTTTAGTAATATATGGGCTTTTATAGGCTATTAGAAATGACTTGGAGGCCAAGAAATTATTGAAAAGACAAAATCTCAGAAAATTGACAGTTTCGTAGCAACTCCCCATATTGAAGGTGAATATTTGCTACAGATTTGCTATAGATTTTAATGGAGGAAAAGCAAGTTTAAACCTCAGTTTAGGGAGTGATCAAAGCATTTGTTTAGCTTATAAACACTCATGAAGATCCCATAACTGTCAGAAAGATCAAATAGCTTGCAGAAAGGTGTTTTTTGGCATTTTCTACCAAAGTTTGATGCAAAACTACTCATACTCTGTTTTTTCCTGCATAATGAAGTTCTTGATCAGTTTTTGGGCAATCAAAAAATAAGGTAGTGGATAAAAAATAGGTAAAAGGTGCCCACATCAAAAATTTCAAGGAGGATAATTATTTTATGGAAAATATTCAAACACAGAAATTTGGTAGAAAATTTAGTTATAAAAACAGAGTATTTGCTACGAAAGTTCTGGAAATGAATGTTTTACTAGTCAACTTCAAGCTCACTTTCTAACCAAATGGAAAGGAATTTTGGAAATCTGAAGGAGGTTTTTGTTCAGCACAAGCTCAGATACAAAATTATCTGTCAGTGTTTACACAACTACCAGGGTTTGAAAAATACACACTTATGTTTGAGGCCTATTTTACAGAATTTTTACTAGCCAGATTTGTTGCAGAAATTTTGAAATTCGACTTGGGGAGATAGCTCAACAGGCCAATAGGTCAACATCCACATGGAAGCTAGCTCAACACTCCTACATTCCAACACATCAACAGTTGGTTGTATTCTATGAGCATCACCAACATAAATTTTTGAGTTCATAAATGATGGGAGACTCATTTTTGTATGCAAACTCTATTAAAACATAAATATCCCCAAAAATGTTCCATTGTTTTGAAAATCAATTAGAAATATGTCTCTTAGTTATGCATTGTATTTGGCCCAAGTGGAAGATTTTGTTTATGGAGGCCTCACTCTATATATATGTAACTCTTTCACTTTGAAGGGGTTGATGGATGTTATGAGAGAACCACCCTTGTAATATTTTCTTCTTCGGTTAATATACAGTTGTAGCAGACTGTATTTTAACCTAGGATTATCTTTGGCTTATATGTTTTTATCTCCATATTTTGTGCATTTTTATCAGTTTTATGGCAATTTAATTACTTGGAATTCATGTTATACGCTCCAAATTCCTTCATTTTTTGTGTTTTTGTGTAAAAGTTTATGTTTAAGCCAAATTTGTCTCAGCTTCCATAAACACAAATTTGTTTTAATTGAATTTGCTTAAGTGACTCCATACCCAATGGTGGTTGTCATCACATTCTTTCACTTGCATAATCACATGAAAATTCCAGAGTTATCCATCTGATATTTTGAGTTTTATACAGATAATTTATAAGTAATTTGAGAGAGCCCTCTTAGACTGGAAGGGATAATTTCTAGTTAAAGTTGGTTTGAAATAGTTATTCTGGGTTGATGGTTGACATAACCCAGCTTGTTTGAGCCCATTGATAACATATTCAACAACTTTTTCAGGAAGTATGGTGGTAATATTTATTCTCCCGTTGTGCAGGTTATTGCGATGGAATTACTAGAGATTTCGTGGAGGGTTTCGATGGTCCACAAGTTAGTGTTGGGGGGGATCTCATTTCCTGTCACCGATGAGGCATTAGGGGAATTTTAGTTCTAAAAATTTCCTCCTAAGGAAATTATAAAATAATAATGGAAACAATAAAGTAATAATAGATTACATCATCAAATTTTATAGGGTGAAAAAAAAACTAGTTTTTCAACTCGTATTTCCAACTTATCTCCCAATGGGTTTACTCAAATTTTAAGCAAAAACGCTTGTTGAATGCATAATTTGATTCCTCATCCAATACGTACCCTTGTTTCATACTTTCGGTGGAACTTGCTACATGAAAAATGAGAAATACATGAAAAATGTGATTCCAATCATGCTTTTTCATGTATTTCTCATTTTTCATGTAGTAGGGTTCATCGAAAGTATGTAACAAGGGTACTCATTGGATGAGGAGTTAAATTTTTCATCCAACGAGTAATTTCACTTGAATTTTGAGTAAAAATTTAGGGAGATAAGTTGAAAATAGGAGTTGAAAAAATAGTTTTATTATTTTATTATTTTTTTTATCTTTTTACTTTTTGACTCCAAAAATGGTGAATCACCACCTTGGTTGACATCATGAGCTTTAATCCTATTGGTTCTTAGAAAGTTTGTTTTTGTTGTACAATTTTCTTAAGAGGCCTATTTTAGACCTCAAAATTACCCTAATGTAATTACATAAGTCAGGAGCCTATCTGCAGATGGAGAAAGAGCCTTCAAGAGTCATGTTTTTGATGGAATTGATGTGCCATTTTTCTTGAAGGATGATTTTAAGGAGAGGAGTTGGTGTTCAGAAATTCAAAGGTTCTAGTTGAAGGACGAGTGACATTATCTCATTTGTATTACCCAATCTTATTTGACATGCGAAGGACACTACAATCAGGTGAATGTATACCATTCTAATTCCTATCTTACATAGCAGGTTAGTTAAGGATGAACAATCCTTATTTTCTGTTAGAGAGTATGAAGAATATGTTTTCTAGGGTTAGGGAAATACCAAATTCATCTACTCATTTCATATATCATAAAGTTCTGATTAAAATATTGATTGAAATCCACTTGAGAAAGTTAGTAAGGACTTGGGAATATTTTCTGTTTTGGGGAGGGTTTGAACTTCAAAATATAAAACCAAAAAGGGGTAGAAAGAAAGGAAGAAAAAATAGTGTTAGAAAACCAAAAACCTAGAATAAGGGACCTCATTTTTGCAAACAAAAAGTCAAAAAAAAGTAGAACCAATTTATTTCCTTAATTACCAAAGGTTTATACCAAAAAGAGTGATAAGCTGAGAAAAACAAAATATGCCCCTTCTCCCATTGTACCTCTACCTTCAGAAACAGAAGTCAGCAAACAAACAGAGAAAGGCAAGGGAAAAATGATTGAGCCTGAAATAGAGTAGACACAAGTTGACAAAGAATCCACCTTAGCATAAATGTTCAAAGGTGGAAAAAGACCATTCACAAGACCGTGGAATAAGATGAGATTAAAAATAAAATTGAAGCAGAACCCTGAGTTGGAAAAAGAAGTCATGGATGTAGAACAAACCGCTCAGAAGTAATTAATTATAAACAAGGAGGAGTCCACAAGTTCAAATAAACCCAAGAAGACTAGAGGATCAAGGAAATTGGTTTCTATAGAGGCCCAAAGGACTAAGAAACTAAGAAGAAATAATGTACACATTATACTGGAGAGAGCTAGCACACTCAACTAGTTATTTTCATAGTTGAGTTTTTATTACCAAATGTTTAGATGGAATTTTGATGTAAGGCTGATAATTAGCATGTCAACGATTTGGAGGGTTAAATTTTGATGAGCGCTAATAGTTTCAGTGTCAACGATTTGCATTGTGAAAATTTTGATAAGTGCTAACAATTTTAGTTTCTGTGAAAATTTGTATTAGTTTTTATAAAAGCGCTAAAAACCAGCCCATCGAAATTCCTGACCCTTATTTAGTTTTAAACAAGAATTAATCGATTGGTTAGCGTTGGTAGATCAAGAAATACCAAAAGGAGGAAAAACATAACAAATTTCATTTTTAGCATGGGGACGAGGCAAAAAATTTAGGAAACCAGGTAGAATATTAGTCAACAATATTGACTATAGTTTCTAGCCAATGTTTTAACAAATTTTTATAGTTTAGATACATATATTTCTGAATTTATGTAATATATTAATGTATTAGATATGCAAGATTTATGTTTAGCAATTTATAATTAAGAACATATGAGAAAACTACTTTTTAGTTTTTATTTTTTCCTATAAATACAATCACTTTAGAATAAATAAGGGTTGGTTTCTTATCAGAACACTTATTGTGAACTATATATTTTTGAAAGTTTAATGAAAGAAGCTTGATTCCGCATCAAATATTCTTCTGTTGGGAAATTTGGATATGTGTTCTCTTGTTTTTGTTTTCCTTTCTACATTGTAATATGTCTGCTCTTCTATGGCTGATAAGAGTGAATGAACAAAATTCATATGTACTATGCTTTGTTTATATTATCAGGGGTAATCCTCTTCTATATAAATGAATGCATCTAGTGGTAAAAATGAACTCATAATTATTAATATGTCAAAAACTATAAAAAGAATTGGTTCACGTAGGAATGAACATCGAGTACTCAAAGGAGTTATTTACGTTCAAGCAAGTTTTAACAATACCATTGTGACTGCTACAGATGTACGGGGACAAGTTATTTCATCCTTGCAATGCTCTTATAAGTATATTGTTACCCCCATATTCTGCATTCCATCTCATCAATTTAAAATCTTAAATAATCTCAACTACCCTGCCTCCGTGAGTGTTTTGGTTTCTTTTCTTATTAAGCCAAATATTTGACTTCATGCCCAATGGAATTTTATCAAACCCTACCACATTTTTGAAATATTTGTTACAAAAAATCTAGTAATCGTTTTAAGTACATAATGAGTCATATTGAATGAGTTATAGAAGAGACCCCCCTTCGAAATTGAAAGCGCTAGCTTTGAATTCAAAATAGGTTAGAGGTAACCTTAGATTTTTTCCCCACAGTCAGGGTTTTCTCTAAGTGTTGAAACCCCCATTTATTTTTTTAGAAAATTACCGCCTTCATCGCACTCAATTGATCAATGGTTTCCCCATTCCTCATCATCCTGCTTTATGCCCCTTCCACCTTTGGGGTTTATTCATATCATGGCTATCACTTTTGGTATCATGCCTAAAGTGTTTCTTTGGTAACTTGATTGCTTGAGTGGTTTTCTACATCGATTTTTGGTATATGATAGTTGACCTGACCTCTCCCATAGTCTTTTGATTGCATAAATATTGCCCCACTTTGAATGATATCAATAATCTGATTCGATAATATCCTTCCGAAAATTTTCCTACAAATATAATTCTCATGCATGTCACTCACAATTTCAAGGTTTTATTGCCTTTACTATTATGACACCTTACTTTGATGAGTCCTTTTCTGGAATTATCTTGGTCTTAGTCTATTTTTGACTTCATGTGGTGTTCCCATAATCCAAAAATACATAAAATAAGTTATATATTAAAAATATGTAAATATATCATCACATAGTGGAAACCCACACACACACACACATACACACATATATATAAATATATACCATATTTTACAAGTCCTTTATGTTACCTACCATATTAAAATGCACTTTAACATGTCATGGTATATTGAACACCACAACCATGAATTTCTTTAAAGTCATATATTCAAACAAATTTTTACCATAAGCTGCCTGCCTTGCATACTTTAATGTGACAAACTATTTTTCAGATCACATGCTTCCATGCACAACAATCAAAGCTCACATCAAACAATGTAAACTATCAAATGTGAATTGTACTAAGTATATGTTTTTTTAAGGTAGCAAAAAATCATCCGATTTTGAAAATTGTTGATTTAGAATACACCTTTTTTATTTTTAGCATATTTTTTACACTTCAAATTTTCTTATGTATAAAGTATGAACATTTTGTTTAATTTTTAGTGATTTTCATGTTAATTTTGAAAAGTGATGATGCAACATCAACCTCTTTTTTTAGAGGGATTATTTTTGACACTTTAAATTTTTTGATGTATTAAGTGTTGATAATTTTTTTTTAAATGTTAGTGGTTATCATATAGATTTTTGAAAAACATCAACATTTTTTTTCAAGTCATATATTTGACAGTTTAAATTTTCTTACGTATCAAGAATGAACATTTATATATTTATATATCGTTAATTAATACTTCAATACACATAAAATAATGCTAACTAAAAAATAATAATTTTAAAAGCTTGATAAAAAATACACATTTTGCATATAGATATAATTAAAAAAATACGTATTGCAGGACCTTTTTGCTAAGCTTTTATGGAAAAGTTGAATAAAAAAAGTTAGAAAATAACAAATTTTATAAAAAAAATGATGAGTTTTATAAAAAAAAAAAAAAATTAAAAGAAAAAAAAAATATGTTAACATTTTAAAAGATAAAAATTCCAAAAAAAATGATTGAGATATAAAACTTTAAGTAATAATAATAAAACAAAAAAAATTCAAACATGCACTTTTAATAAAATAAAATAATAAATAAAAAACGAAAAACAAAAAACTAGAAGAATAATTTAAAAACATTAAAAAAAGTTTAAATAAAAAAATTTAAAAATAAGAAACATTAAAAAAATAAATTTTAAAAATAAAAAACATTAAAAATAAAATAAAATAGGAAAAATTTATCTCTTTTTTTTATAATTTCTTTTTAATTAGAAAAAAGCATTAAAAATAAGTAAATTTAAAAAAATTAAGAAATAAAAAACATTAAAAAAATAAATAAATAACATTTAAAAAAAATTATAACTAAAATTTAAAGAGAAAAACTTGTGTCCCTTCACGACCCTGGGTGGGCTTTGCCCGATTCTAGGAATTGACGAGCTCCCGCCTAGGGGTCGAGGGGATTCGAGCCTGACCGTGGTGAGGGGGGCATGTGTAGTGGGGGTCGGCGAGGTGTCCCTTCCTAGGGTCATGGCCCAAGGGCTCCTTGGCTGCAGAGAGCGAGGCACCCTCCCTCAGGCACGTGACCCAGTGGACCTTGGGCCAAGTTGCTGGGCATGGGCGAGCGAGGCGCCCCCACCCAGTCTCACGACCCAAGGGCCCTAGTTTTCAAGATCCCTTGAGGGTCGCCTAAGCCCATGTCCCTATGACCGTAGGCAAGGGAACATCAATTATGGTAATCAATGTGTCCCCGCCCAGGCTCGCAAAGGCACAGGCCTACACAGGCAGGGCGCTGCATGAGCTCCCCACCTGCCCAAGGCTTGTGCTCCCATGACATTGGGCAGTGTAATTCGATTCCCGCAATCGACTTACCCTCACCTAGGGCTGTGGGGGCATGAGCCTGGGTGGGCAGGGAGTTCGTGCAGATCTCCACCTTCCCAAGTAGGTGCCCCCATGACCCTGGGTGGGGGAAAGTCGATTCTGAGAATTGAAATGCTCCCTAAATAGGGTCGTGGGGGAACGTGCCTAGGCAGGAAGGAAGTTGCACGAGCTCCTCGCTCATCCAGACTCGTTACCCCGCGGCCCTAGGTGGGGGCAAGTCGATTCCTGCCCAGGCACATGTCCCCACGACCCTAGGCAGGGGTAAGTTGATTCCCGGAATTGACTTTCCCTTGCTAAGGGTCGTGGGGGCACATCCCTGGGCGAGCAAAGATATTGTGTGCAGCTCCCCACCGACCCAAGCCTGTATCCCCGCGGCCTTGGGTGATGGTAATTCAATTCCCAAAATGACTCTCCCCACGAACCTAGATCTGTGCCCTCACAGCCTTGGGTAGTGGCAAGTCGATTATGGGAATTGACTTTCCCCCACCTAGGGTCATGGGAGCATGGGCCTAGGTGAGTAGGGAGCTCGTGCATCCCCCCCACCCAGGCCCAAGGCCCTCCAATCTTTAGGTCGGGTTTTGTTTTTATTCTGGGAATTTACAAGGCTCGCCAAGGGGCTCAAGCTGACTTGGGTCTTGGAGGGGACGTTGACACGCCCCCTCTGCCTAGGCCTGAGGACCCTCGGGCCCTTGGGTGGGGCTTGAATGATCGCACATTTTTTTTAATGTTAATTGTAATTTTATTTATTTATTTATTTAGTTTTGTAAGTTTGGTGGGACTACATCTTCATCATGTTCAATATATCACCTTGATCGGGCAGGGAATTGAACCAATGAATTCACATCAAGGTGTGCCATAACACAACACCCATCACCATCTATCCAAGACTTCATGCACCTTTTTATTATTTTGTTATTTTTTTTGTTTTTAGAAAATTTTATTTTAATGTTTTTTATCTTTCTTTTTTTTAATTGTCCAATCAAGTGTTATTTATTTATTTTTCTTGTTAATTTTTTTTTTTGGAAATAATTTCTTGTTTATTTATTCATTTATTTTAAATTTTTTATCTATGATGTTATGGTTGAAAACAATTATAAGTATTTTTCTTAACACCATGTCTAAAAATTGCTGGAATTTTAAGGTTGTTCAGAGATGTGATATTTTATCTTTAATGCCATGCTTGGAAATTGTTGGAATTTTAAGGCTTTTCAAAGACCTTATAGTTTATCTTTAATATCATGTCTAAAAATTGTTGGAATTTTAAGGTTTTCCGAAGTCATGATATTTTATCTTTATCATTATTAAAAAATGTTAAAAAATTTACCTTGAAAAAAAAGATGTTATTCTAACATCAACACTTTTTCATTTTCACGGTGTTTTTTGCATCAAAAAAATTGATTTTCACTATCGTTTTTAAACAAATGATGAAAATTTACAAAAAAAAAGAAAAAGAAAAAACATTATTCCAGGATCAACGCTTTTCATTTTTAGGATTTTTTTTGAACAAAAAAAATTGGTTTCACAACCATTTTTAAAAAAATATTGAAATTTTACCCCCCCCCCCCTCCCCGAAAGAAAAAACATTATTCAAGCATCAACACTTTCCATTTTTTAGTTGTTTTTCATATTTTTTGGGTTTTTTTTTTGCTAGAGTTCTCGTTTTGAGTTTACAGTTCTCATTTGATAGTTTATGTTATTATCAATAGTTTTTTCCTTCAGATATACCATGTTGAACATATAAAATAATTGCATAAATTATCAACACCAATTATTTTGAAAAATAGAGAAAGAAATTCTCAATTTGATTTTTCCTTCATTAAATTCAGAAAAAATGAATTTCCACATCAACGGACTGCTTGGAGACAGTTAAATTGTGATATGGCTTGTGTCACCCAATTTACTAAGTAAATTCAAGTTGGAGGAGTTAGAGTTTAGTTAAGTATGTGGGATTAGTAATTTATAGAAATCAAGGTCTGTTATCTAAGGTTGTTTTCAGTTAAACTAGTTATAACCATTGAAGGAACTAGTGGAGGGTCAGTTTTGTAGTCGGACTTTATTCAAACTTAGTGATCATCCAATTAACTGGCAAATCAACCCAAAATAGCTAGTGCATGCAGATAATTCTATTTCTCCAGGTTTGGTATAGTTTCTAAGGTAGTGTAACATTAGTTTTATAATAGTCTTGACTGTACATGCATTACATGTAGTCAGATGATCAGACTAAGGAATTGCACAATCCATTTTGGAGAAAATTCCTAAATGATTGGGGCCTAATTTCTCAAGGAACAATGCAAGGAAATAGGATCTCAAGTAGAGGAATAAATTGTTGGAGAAAAATACAGCGGAAACTAAAAACAACCAAATACACACACCATTTAACAAACATGAAGACACAGAATATTTTAACGTGGTTCACCCAACCAATCTGGGCTACGTCCACCAAACAGGGCATCGGTAATCTCATTCAGCAAAAGGAGAATTACAACAACATATTTTTTACTCTGCACATATCTTCCACTCACCTCATATTCCTCATGCTCATTTGCCTCTACGGGCTTACATTTTATAGCTAGGAGTAGAAACTGAATCATAAATTCACTCACAACAAATATAGGATGCAATAACTCCACATCAGAGTTAGATGGAGTCAATTTAGAAACAAATCTTATTGTTGTCACATTCATGAGATTTTCTCCAAATTTAATTAAAAGAAAATCTCAACAATCTCCACCTTGACAACAATTAGCTTGATACCCTGTTCCATTATTATTTTTATCTTTTCTGCAAGCCAAGAGAAGCCAGACACCATCGTAGCTTCTCTAACAAAACTGGTTTCGTGAACATTTCTACATAGTTTTCCTTTGTCTGCACTTTTTCAAGAGAGACACTTCGTTCAGTGATAACCTGTCTTAAAAAATGGTACTTAATAGGTATATGCTTTGATTTACTATGATAGACCAGAATTTTAGCCAAGTGAATTTCACTTTGACTATCACAAAATAACTTGATTTTGTCCTGCAGCCTACCAAACTCACCAAACAAACCTTTCAACCAAACCGCTTCTTTGCAAGCATGTGAAGCAGCTATGTATTCTGCTTCTGTAGTGGATAAAGCAACAATGTTTTGTAGCTTTGACATCCAGCTTATAGCTCCACCTGCAAGAGTAAAGACATATCCTGAAGTTGACCTTCTCTTATCCAAATCACCTCCAAAATTGGAATCAACATAACCACAAACAAATTCACTACTTTTGTTATAAGTGATAAAATAATCACTTGTGCCTCTCAGATACCGAAGCACCCATTTCACTGTTGACCCGTGTTCTTTTCCTGCATTTCCCATATACCTGCTAACAACCCCAACTGCATGTGAAATATCTGGTCGAGTACAAACCATCGCATACATCAAAAAACCTACTACATTGGCATATGAACTTCGAGACATATATTCCTTTTCTTCATTTGTGTTAGGACATAAACTTGAAGAAAGCTTAAAATGGGAAGCTAAACGGACTGAAACAGGCTTCACATTGTTCATACCAAACCTCAAGAGTATTTTCTCAATATACTTCTTTTGTGATAGCCACAGCTTACCATTGCTCCTGTCTCTGAAAATCTCCATGCCCAAAATATGTCTTGATGCTCCTAGATCTTTCATATCAAATGTCCTACCCATCTGAGCCTTTAACTTGTTGATCTCTGTTATGCTTTTGCTTGCTAAAAGCATATTGTCAACATACAACACTAAGATAATGAACATGCCATTGCTTAATTTCTTAAAGTAAACACAATGATCATATTCACTTCTTATATAATTTCGACTCATCATGAAAGAATCAAATTTCTTGTACCATTATCGAGGCGACGGCTTCAGACCATACAATGATTTCTTGAGCCTGTAGACAAATTTCTTGTTGCGATTTTGAACAAACCCTTCCGGTTGTTCCATGTAAATCTCCTCATCTAAATCTCCATGTAAAAATTCAGTTTTAACATCTAGTTTTTGTAATTCTAAATAAAGTAAAGCAACTAATTCTAACACAATCCGAATTGAAACAATTTTTACAACTGGTGAAAATATCTCATGAAAGTCAATTCCTGCTTTCTGAGAAAAACCTTTCGCGACCAGCCTCGCTTTGTACCTGTCTTCTTTATCATCAACACCCCTTTTCAATCTGTAAACCCATTTACATCCCACAGTTTTCGTGTCTTTAGGAAGTTCCACCAGATCCCATGTGGCATTCTTGTCTAATGCCTTCATCTCGTCCTTCATAGCTTCTTTCCAGTTATCAATGTTAGAACCTTCTACAACTACCTAATAGCACAAATGTTCATCATCATTAGCAGTTAAAGAAACTGAAGTAACATAATCATCATACCTTTTAGGAGGACGTCTCATTCTCGTGGACCTCCTTAAAGATGTTTCTGGTACTTCCACATTTGTTGATTATTATCTGTAGGAACTTCTTCATGATCTACATCTGAAACATGTTCATGATCTACATCTAAAACTTGTTCATGATCTGCATCTGAAACTTGTTCATCTGAAGTATCATCAGTATTTGAACTAGTTTCAAACTGAATGTGTTTAAGCTTAGGTACATTATCCTGTTTCAATTTATCATCTACATCTGGATTATTGAGTGAAGATTCATTGAAATTAACATCTCTGTTAATGATGATCTTGTGAGTAGTAGGATCCCACAACCTGTATCCCTTAGTCCCATCACCATATCCAACAAAGATATATCTTTTTGATTTAGGATCTAATTTAGAACGCTGATGTTTCGGAACTAGAGCATATGCATCACAACCAAAAACTTTCAGTTTAGAATAATTACATGGATCACCTTTCCATACCTCTTGAGGAATTTTGCATCCTGTCTTAGTTGATGGTGATCGATTTATCAAATAGCAAGCCATAGATACAGCTTCTGTCCATAGTTCCTTCTACAAATTGGCGTTACTAAGCATAATTCTTGCTCTCTGTAAGAGAGTCATGTTCATGTGTTCAACAACTCCATTTTACTGAGGAGTATATACAGTAGTTTTATGTCTTTCGATCCCAGCGTCCTTGCAATAATTATCAAATTCATTTGAAGTAAACTCACCACCATTGTCAGTTCTTAAAAATTTAATGGTTCTTCCAGTGATGTTTTCACCTAATTCTCTAAACTGTTTGAAAACTATGAATACATCAGACTTCTTCTTTAACATATAGACCCACACTTTTCTAGAGAAATCATCAATAAAAGATACAAAATATGACGATGCTCCATATGAGGTTGTAGGAGATGGACCCCAAACATCAGAATGGATATAATCAAGGATTCTCTTACTAGTATGTTTTCCAGTTTTAAACTTCTGCTTGCTTTGTTTCCCAAATAGACAATGTTTGCAGAAATTTAACTTGGAATATTTTAAACTAGGAAGTAACTTATGATCAGATAAAAATTTTAATCCTCTTTCGCTCATATGGCCCAACCTTTGATTCAATAAATGAATAGAATTACTGTCGTTTTTAGATACTGTAGAAGCATGATCTGACTCTGTTCTTCCTTCTAACTGAAAAAAATTTCCAACCTTCTTTGCTTTCATTAATAGTAAGATTCCATTATAAAATTTCATTACTCCACCTTGAATAAAGGTTTTATATCCATTTGTGTCTAGTACTCCTAGTGAAATGAGGTTTTTTCTAAGTTCAGGCACGTGTCTTACATCAGTTAAAATTTTATTTGTCCCATCAAACATTTTAATCTAGATGCTTCCAATTCCCACAATATTACATGAGACATCATTTCCCATGTAAAAAACTCCATCATTGATTGATTTATAAGTTTTAAACCACTCTTTATGAATGCACATGTGATTTGATGCACCAGAATCTAACAATCAATGTTGATCATGATTAGAAAAACTAACTGATAACACTTCATCACTCATACCTGAAATGGATGCCGAACCTATATCTGTCGTGTTTGCTTCTTTCTTCTCTGTCGAAGAGTCTCCTTTGGATGTTTGCTGACTAAGTCTAGGTCAGATCTTCTTAATGAGTAGAGAGCTAGATTATGCACTTGTAGGTTGGCTCAGATTGAACTAGAAATTGTAATACATCTCTATTAAATAAATTAATGCAAGTATGCATTAGGGTTTTAACAGATTTCTTTCCGCAATAAAATTACTATTTTCCTGTGTGTTATTTTTAATTGCACGTCTAAAGTTTTTGTTCTAAGTTGTGATTTAATTTCCATGGAGCAGTACAATAGTTTTGTATCTTGTGATTTTGATTAAAATTTAATGAAAAGCTTCAAATCTACATCATAATTTCTATAAATTAAACCTTGATTTTAAAATATCCATCGAACACTGCAAGAAGATGGAAAAAATAGTCAACCAAACATACAAATAATGGGATCCGGGGTTGCAATGTCTCTCACTAAATTGTAGCTTATGCCAACATCACAACACATGAAAAAGGACTATATTATGGTTACGTTGAAATAATAGAAAGAATAACTCCGAAAAATGCCTCCAAAATTATCATAAAATTAGTCCTTGGATCCAATTTTATTTCTTATTCATTAAATATGTAATCAAAATATTTGTGGGACTAATTGAATGTAATAACAATAAATGGCTTATCAAACTTGGCCATACAACGATTGTCATTTTAGTTCGATAGAAGAAGTCTAAGAATTCTTGAAGCCATCACCATCAGAATATATTTTTTCTGACATGTTTTATTTTCATTTGTTTCAAATATAGAGTAACTATTGAATCGAAAATATTGTAGTCACTCATTTATTAGTTATCCACTTTGTTTTGCTGAAAATTTTATGATAACCTTGGATTTTTTTCTTGAAAGGTTTCGAATCGATTTGAGTACAAAGGGAAAACGAGATAATACACATACAAAGAATATAATAAAAAAATCTATTGCAAGGATTCAGAGGGATTAATTTTTTTTATAGGTCATCCAATCAATAGCGCAACAAGAGATCTTCGTGAATACGAATCGTTATGCAAAGGCTAGAATTAATTCCATTAATCATATTCATGGGAGTTTTGGTATACCAAATGAAATTCGATAAGGGATTGGGATTTATTTTGTTGGTAAAACTTTGTTGAATAGAGTGGGATAGCATAAGCTCTGCATTATTTTAAAATCCAATGTAAATCTGTAGTGGATGGGGTTCTGGGCCTAGAACCGTAGACTGTAGGGTTGTTATAGTTTTCTTAAGTTTGAGGCTATTTCTACATCATGTAGGAGAGGAGTAGAAACTATGGAAAGATGGAGAAGGGAGATTTTTTTTAATTTTCTCTGCATTTCAGGGTTTGTATTCCTAATTGAACCATCAAATGGAGAACATTTAATCTCACACACAATTGGAGTATTATTACTTTCTTTCTATGTAATATTGAGTTTATGGTTTTACTCATTTTTCTTTTTGTTTGTGAGTATGACATTTCATGTCCTGTATTATCATAGATATGATAGTTCATGCTTATTTTATAACTGGTTAAGTTATATTGCAGGATAAGCATAAGAGAAATGAATCTTTTTGTTGCATTTGAACATGCTCTTATCCCTTAAGCTAATAATTACTTATCAACTTACTAGAATATTGGTTGGTTTTATTTTGTCATTATATTTGAATTTTCCTAGTAAACGTGACATAATCACTTGTATTATTATCCTTTGAACTATGAACTTCAACTTAAGCAAATCTGTAGAATTATTTCTATGATTTGTTGACTTCTTTTAATCTGAAGTCGAAGTTGGCTCACACGTAAGCATTACTTTGTTAGAATTGTGTTTTCATTAATGGAAAAGGAAAAGCATTGATGGCCAAGGAAAAAAATAAGATGGTAAAGGTGTTCCAAGGCTTAGAAGTTTCCTATCAAATTGGTGAGGCAATTGGTAATGGTGCACACACTTTGGAAATGTTTCTTGTATAGAAAATCACATCAGATGCATATGAAACTCACTTACATGGATATAAATATGAAAGAGATTTCCAATGGCACGTGGAAGTCCAGAAATGGCCTCCTGGATCAAAAGTTAGAGGCATTCAAAACTATGGCCCCAAAGTCAAAGTTTGAAGAGAAAAGTGGATGGAGGACCCTTCACATGTGCTATGTTTGGTGCATTTCCAAAGTTAGAAGAACAATGAATGGAGTGGCCAAATAAAGCTTCGGAAAGATGTAGAGCAGACAACGTAGTAGTGGAAAGGATTTTCAGTCGCACATTGGTGGAGCCCCCACACAAGTAATCCTGATGGAATATCCCCATTTTTTTTCAAAGAGTGCATAAAAGAGGAAAGTAGGATGATTCCAGCCAGGGATGATGCAATCACTACGAGTGGAAAGGAGAAATAGACATGACCCTTAGAATTATTTATAAATGAATTAAATGAAAAACTACGTCATGAGAACCCTTTCTCTCTCCAGATACATGGAAATAGATTATTATTCGGATGGTGGATCCCATGACATCTCATCCCGTTGGGTGAATCCCAAAAGTTAAAAGAGCACACATATGTTAAGCACCATGATGATTTAATTGGGATATGTGGTAGCATATGAATGGTTGATGATGATGTCAACACAGTGCCAATGAGAGGTGGACATGTATCATGCTAATTTTAGGGTTTCAAGTACCCAAATGGGCCATTTCTAGGTGACATGTGTCACCACTCTGGAGATACTAGGTGTCCCTAAAGATGATAGCTTGATGTCATCCCATAGGTATGACACCAAAAGGTATTGGGATTGTGCACAAAGAAAGTGTCAGGCTTACTAAGCATCAGGTTAATTTGGACATTGTCAGAGCCAACTCAACCTGGAACTGGTAGTGTTTGGGCACAAATGCAATGGGAGAACCCATGGGGACATGTCATCCATGTGGCGTGACCCCAAAATGAAATTAGAATATTGTAGAAGAAGGAACGGGGTGATGAGGTTGTGGGACACATCAAAATTGGAAATTGATAACGAAAACCAAGAGAAAAGTAGGTTGGTGGCCCGACATGACAGTTCATCTGGTTCATATGGCCCTAGAAAGAATTAATGGCACAAATAGAAAAGCATCGGGGTAAAGGTGCCAAGAACCAAGTGCCAACACCTGGTCCCGTGGGATGAGAAGACTTAGAGC
>JAXQQM020069001.1:35000-78301 GCA_034641835.2 Pinus albicaulis | reverse complement strand
CGCCCAATCTGCATCAGTGAAGCCAGAAAGCTTCACTCCATCCTCCTGTCTGTACCATAGACCATATCCCGATGTGCCTCTGATATAGCGCAATACATGCTTGCCCGCCTTCCAAAAGAGCTTGGTAGGCTTAACCATAGCTTGCGAAAGCTGGTTAACTCCATAGCATATATCGGGTCGTGTATTGACCAGATACATAAGCGACCCCACCAACTGTCGATAGACAGTGGCATCCACTACCTCCGCTGAAGTAGCATCCTCCTTCCTCCAACCACCAGGAAGAGGAGTGTCAACAGGCTTGCAGCCTTGCATGTTGAACCTCTCCAGAATCTCCTGAGCATACTTTCCCTGAGAAACAAACAGTCCTCCACTGCGCTGCCAAATCTCCAATCCCAGGAAATAATGAAGGATGCCCAGGTCCTTCATCTCAAACTCTCGTGCAAGATCCTCCTTGCATGAAAGTATCAACTGCTCGTCGCCAGTAAAAATCAGATCATCTACATACAGTACGATGATCAACAGCTTCCCCTCCACCACAATCTGGTACAGGTTTGGATCCGCCTCACTCTTGGAGAATCCAAGCCCGGTGAAGTAGCTGTCTATCCGAGTGTACCAAGCACGAGTTGCTTGCTTCAGCCCGTACAGTGCTCTCTTGAGTCGGCACACATGCGACTCACTGCTGAAGATCTCAAAACCTTCAGGCTGCTCTATGTACACCTCCTCCTCAATAACTCCATTGAGGAACGCAGTCTTCACATCCATCTGATGAATGTGCCACCCCATCCGCGCTGAGAGAGCAAGGATCGTCCGTATGGAAGAGTACCTTGCGACAGGTGCAAAAGTCTCCTCATAGTCAATCCCCTCGATCTGTGAGAAGCCACGGGCGACAAATCTCGCCTTGTACTTCTCCACACTCCCGTCAGCCGCCTGCTTCACTTTGTAGATCCATCGCGAACCCACCACTGATTTCCCCACCGGTCTTGGGACAATCTCCCATGCACTGTTCCTGACGATCGAATCATATTCTTTGATCATGGCATCAACCCATGCAGGTTCCTCCACAGCTTCCTCAAAAGAGGATGGCTCCGTCACAACACATTGACTCACAAGAGCCATGTATCCAGTGTACCGATCCGGTGACTGCCTCTGTCTGCGCTGTGCTGTAGGTGGTCCTACAACCTTCCCTGCATCCCGAGCCAGTCGCTCAGCTTCTGTAGTGCGCATGCGCCCTCTGATGGTTGGCGCTGCCTGGGTGGTTTCTTCCACCTCCTGAACCTCCTCTTGTGGCTGATCCACATCCGGAAGCTCCTCCTTAGGAACTAACAGCTCCTCATCTGCATGCAAGTGTAGCTCCCTCTCAAGCGAACACCGCATGGCTTTCTCCTCCTGAAATTTTATATCCCGTCGCACAACAGTCTTTCGACTGTCTAAAAAATACACCCGATAGTTGTGAGGTGTATCAGTGTACCCCACAAATATTCCAACCTCAGCAGTTGGATCCAGCTTCCTTCTCGCATCCTTCGTCACATGCATGTAGACAGAAGAACCAAAGATCCGCAAATGGGAAATATCAGGCCTCTTGCCAGAATAAGCCTCCTCTGGTGTACTCATGCCAAGAACCTTGTGAGGACAACGGTTCTGCACATACACTGCTGTATTGCATGCCTCAGCCCACAAGTGAAGGGGTAGGCCCCGATCATGCAACATCGCCCGTGCAGCACCCACGATCGTTCTGTTCTTCCGCTCAGCCACCCCGTTCTGCTGTGGGTTATGGGGTGCGATGAGCTCTCTCCGAATCCCTTCTGCGCTGCAGAAATCCTTGAATTCAGCCGAGATGAATTCACCACCCTTATCACTCCTTAGAGCAATCACCTTCTTCCCCGACTCCTTCTCGACCAGTGCTTTAAACTCACAGAACTTCGCGAATGTATCGCTCTTCTTCTGCATGAAGAAGATCCAGCACTTTCGAGAGAAATCATCAACAAAGATCACATAATACCCGTGCTTTGCTGTCGAAGCAACTGAGAAAGGACCACACACGTCTGTGTGAACTCTCTCAAGGATCGTCGTGGCGCGACTATCCTTCTCGTGAAAGGTGGCTTTCACATACTTCCCTAAAGTACACCCCTTGCACTGATCTGACTGCGCAAGAGTGCCCCTAGGAAGCCCAGTAGAAATCTGCTGCAGAATCTTCAAAGCTCCATGGTGAAGGTGGCCCAATCTCCCGTGCCACAGTTCGCCCTCATCATCCCGGCTCACCACTTCTCCCGCCTTGCATGCCATAGCTGCGCAGCCATCTACCTGCAACTGATAAAGGTTCTTGGTTCGAACCCCTATCTTCCGGGTCTCTCCAGTAGTCTTATTGTGCAGGAAGGCTTTTCCTTCGCTGAAGACCACATCATACCCTTTATCCTCCAACATCGCCATAGAGATCAAGTTCTTCTTCAATCCAGGTACATGCATGACATCCCTCAATACAAAGGGTTTACCAGACTCCCTCTGAAAGGATATGGTACCGATACCAGTCGCACTGTATCTACCATCATCGCCCATCTCGATGTGTACACCCAAATATTTGTCCTCCAGATCTGAGAACAAATCCTGATCTCCCGTCATATGAAATGACGCACCGCTGTCCAAGAACCACACCGATCCCAACACACTTGAAACCAAGCATGCGATCAGTGAAAATTCAAGCTCAAACTGTGAAGCCAAAGCTTCTCCATCTGCAGATCTTCCCGCTTGCTTATTCTTCTTCTTCTTTGGACAATTGGTAGCATAATGTCCGTGATCATGGCAGTGAAAACACTTCACTTTCGCCATATCCTGCTTCTTGCCCTTTGCACCGGAATGAGAAGTTTTCTTACCCTTCCCTTCTTTGCTTTGGCAACCAAAGCGCAATTTTCTTCATCAGCTCCCTTTGATGAAGATCCATCCCGAGTAGTCCTCCTTATCTCCTCCTGCATGAGATCCGCCCAAAGGCGCTCCCATCCCGGCAGCTTCTCCCGACCATTGACACTATTTTGATATGAGTGCCAAGCCTTCGGAAGACCAAGGAGAGCCAGGTCGACCATGTCCTCATCTTCGACAGTCACCCCCACACTTCCCAGCTCATCTCTGCACTGAGTGAACTTCGTGAGGTATTTGGCGATACTGTCGCCCTTCTCCATCTTGATGTTCCTAAGCTTATCTTTGAGCGCTAGCTTCCTTTGGTCACTCTTACTCTGGAATAGATCCGTCAAAGCTTTCCACATTAGAAATGGAGAAGCCTTTCCATGCAGGCTGGATACAATATGATCCTTGACGCCCTCCAACAGGATCCTTCGACACTTCGCCATCTTCTTTTGCCATACTTCGACTTCAGCAGGATCAATGGGCTTTTGGACATCCGTATCTACGAACTCCTTAAGACCATTATCTTCTAATACTTCCTCCATGCAATCCTTCCATGCAACATAATTCGAACTGCCTTCAAGAGCATATTCGAGTCGCAAACTGTTGAAAGACATTTTCAACACCGGCACCAAGAAAACAAAACTGCTGCAAAATTCGAATTCCACCTCAAAGCTCAACCGCTCTAGATCTGTGAGAACAAATTATTTCTAGCATAGAGATTGACTGCAAGGGGCGTTTACCAGACCTTTCACTTTCCGAAGAAAGATGAATCCGGAGGCTACCTGGCCCGCATGCAGACTCTGTCTACCGAAATAAGTTTGTAATCACTGTGATGATCAATCTCCGCTTCAATAGCTCCGATACCATGTAGAAATTTGCTGAATAATGATTAATTATCCACCGAGACTATCCTGATCACATACAATTCGAATTTATATGCAACACATAATCTCTTCCACCCAGATCATCAAACATGCAGAAATAAAATCAAGCGATAACACATCAAATCATCATACACATTAACACAGTATGTATGGGGAAAGCTTATAGCTGAAAACCCCGCAGCTATTGTGTATATTATAATGGAGAAATCATGTAACAAACTCAATACAATACTCCTCACAAGTACTCAGTACTTTCTCATACAGTTACCCACAATCTAGCTCAGTTTTGAACAGGTTACTGGTTCAAAACTCACCGCCAATTGCCTTGCCTCTATTGCGCAATCTAGGCCTGCCTATATAGAGATCCAAGGTTTGAATCTCCTTGGCTTGACTACGCAATTTTCATGGACAAATCCTCCAAGTGTGGTGCAAATCTCATGCACAACTGATGTCGCCACTGATAGCTAACTCCACCCTTTCATCTACCTCTTTCATTGGTCTCCACTGAACTGATCATGCACTGTAGTGAACTGATGTGTTCTTGAGTTGAATAATGAGTTACTAATTAATGAATTAAATAACATTTAATTCACTCCACTCATAACTAATTGATTAGCTAGTTAAACTAATCTCAACTAGTTCAACTAAAATAAACAGAACACAACTCCACTAGCTGTCTCATTAACTCCTCCAAACTTCTGCCACTGAAGTCCAACTGAAGTCAACCATGCATGATGCCTTCAAACCCTTGGGAACCACGTGATTCCTCTGTCAGATGCATGAGCCACTTCTGTAGCTCGAACTGAAGTGCTCCAAGAGAGTAAACTGAAGTTTATAGTCCAAATATTATTAAGGGTAAATAATATTTGACTTCCCTATTTTTAGGAGAGGCGGTCTAAAAATAGTTCGACCTCTTCGACCTATAGGTCACAAAAAATAGAGTCCCATATATTTTTACCAACATGACCAATGCTCCAATAATCTCATACTGGAATCCCCGGACCATGCTCCATATGTCTAAAAATAGACATAGTCTAAAAATAGATTTTGCGCCAGAATTTGCCTGCGGGCCCACTTAGTGAAGGCGACTTCATTTCACTAAGCTCCATCATCTTGCTTCATTTTCAACACTCCCTCTTAGCAAGATATGGATTATCTGCAACCCCTATCCTGCCTCTGTGGAATTCGAACTTGCTCCTGGTGAGCGCCTTCGTCAGGATGTCGGCATCCTGATCCTCCGTGGGAACATATGAAAGCATCATGATTCTCCACTGAACACAATCTCTGATATGATGGTACCTGATGTCGATGTGTTTGGACCTATCATGAAATACTAGATTAGCTGAGAGTTTAATGCAACTCTGGTTATCACAGTAGATCACTGTAGGCTCCAAATGCAACCTGAACAATCCTGCGAGGATCTTCCTCATCCAAATAGCCTCGCATGCAGCCAAGCTAGCTGCCTTGTACTCGGCCTCTGCTGAACTGAGTGCCACGGATCTCTGCTTCCTGCTGTACCAGGAAACTGTTGTCGACCCAATGCTGAAAACTCCTCCAGAAGTGCTCTTCCGGTCTGTTGGGCTCCCTGCCCAATCCGCATCAGTGAAGCCAGAAAGCTTCACTCCATCCTCCTGTCTGTACCATAGACCATATCCCGATGTGCCTCTGATATAGCGCAATACATGCTTGCCCGCCTTCCAAAAGAGCTTGGTAGGTTTAACCATAGCTTGCGAAAGCTGGTTAACTGCATAGCATATATCGGGTCGTGTATTGACCAGATACATAAGCGACCCCACCAACTGTCGATAGACAGTGGCATCCACTACCTCCGCTGAAGTAGCATCCTCCTTCCTCCAACCACCAGGAAGAGGAGTGTCAACAGGCTTGCAACCTTGCATGTTGAACCTCTCCAGAATCTCCCAAGCATACTTTCCCTGAGAAACAAACAGTCCTCCGCTGCGCTGCCAAATCTCCAATCCCAGGAAATAATGAAGGATGCCCAAGTCCTTCATCTCAAACTCTCGTGCAAGATCCTCCTTGCATGAAAGTATCAACCGCTCATCACCCGTCAAAATCAGATCATCTACATACAGTACAATGATCAACAACTTCCCCTCCACCACAATCTGGTACAGGTTAGGATCCGCCTCACTCTTGGAGAATCCAAGCCCGGTGAAGTAGCTGTCTATGCGAGTGTACCAAGCACGAGGTGCTTGCTTTAGCCCGTACAATGCTCTCTTGAGTCGGCACACATGCGACTCACTGCTGAAGATCTCGAAACCTTCAGGCTGCTCTATGTACACCTCCTCCTCAATGACTCTGTTGAGGAATGCAGTCTTCACATCCATCTGATGAATGTGCCACCCCATCTGCGCTGAGAGAGCAAGGATCGTTCGTATGGAAGAGTACCTTGCGACAGGTGCAAAGGTCTCCTCATAGTCAATCCCCTCGATCTGTGAGAAGCCACGGGCGACAAATCTCGCCTTGTACTTCTCCACACTCCCGTCAGCCGCCTGCTTCACCTTGTAGATCCATCGCGAACCTACAACTGATTTCCCAACCGGTCTTGGGCCAATCTCCCATGCACTGTTCCTGATGATCGAATCATATTCTTCGATCATGGCATCAACCCATGCGGGTTCCTCCACAGCTTCCTCAAAAGAGGATGGCTCTGTCACAACACATTGACTCATAAGAGCCATGTATCCAGTGTACCGATCCGGTGACTCTCTCTGTCTGCGCTGTGCTGTAGGTGGTCCTACAACCTTCTCTGCATCCCGAGCCAGTCGCTCAGCTTCTGTAGTGCGCATGCGCCCTCTGATGGTTGGCACTGCCTGGGTGGTTTCTTCCACCTCCTGAACCTCCTCTTGTGGTTGATCCACATCCGGAAGCTCCTCCTTAGGAACTAACAGCTCCTCATCTGCATGCAAGTGTAGCTCCCTCTCAAGCGAACACTGCATGGCTTTCTCCTCCTGAAATTTTATATCCCGTCGCACAACAGTCTTGCGACTGTCTGACAAATACACCCGATAGTTGTGAGGTGTATTAGTGTACCCTACAAATATTCCAACCTCAGCAGTTGGATCCAGCTTCCTTCTCGCATCCTTCGTCACATGCATGTAGACAGGAGAACCAAAAATCCGCAAATGGGAAATATCAGGCCTCTTGCCAAAATAAGCCTCCTCCGGTGTACTCATGCCAAGAACCTTGTGAGGACAAGGGTTCTGCACATACACTGCTGTATTGCATGCCTCAGCCCACAAGTGAAGGGGTAGGCCCTGATCATGCAACATCGCCCGTGCAGCACCCACGATCGTTCCGTTCTTCCGCTCAGCCACCCCGTTCTGCTGTGGGTTATGGGGTGCGATGAGCTCTCTCCGAATCCCTTCTGCACTGCAGAACTCCTTGAATTCAGCCGAGATGAATTCACCACCATTATCACTCCTTAGAGCAATCACCTTCTTTCCCGACTCCTTCTCGACCAGTGCTTTAAACTCACAGAACTTCGCGAATGTATCGCTCTTCTTCGACATGAAGAAGATCCAGCACTTTCGAGAGAAATCATCAACAAAGATCACATAATACCTGTGCTTTGCTGTCGAAGCAACTGAGAAAGGACCACACACGTCTGTGTGAACTCTCTCAAGGATCGTTGTGGCGCGACTATCCTTCTCGTGAAAGGTGGCTTTCACATACTTCCCTAAAGTACACCCCTTGCACTGATCTGACTGCGCAAGGGTGCCCTTAAGAAGTCCAGTAGAAATCTGTTGCAGAATCTTCAAAGCTCCATGGTGAAGATGGCCCAATCTCCTGTGCCATAGTTCGCCCTCATCATCCCGGCTCACCACTTCTCCCGCCTTGCATGCCATAGCTGCGCAGTCATCTACCTGCAACTGATAAAGGTTCTGAGTTCGAACCCCCATCTTCCGGGTCTCTCCAGTAGTCTTACTGCGCAGGAAGGCTTTTCCTTCGCTGAAGACCACATCATACCCCTTATCCTCCAACATCGCTACTGAAATCAGGTTCTTCTTCAATCCATGTACATGCATGACATCCTTCAATACAAAGGGTTTACCAGACTCCCTCTGAAAGGATATGGTACCGATACCAGTCGCACTGTATCTACCATCATCGCCCATCTCGATGTGCACACCCAAATCTTTGTCCTCCAGATCTGAGAACAACTCCCAATCTCCCGTCATATGAAATGACGCACCGCTATCCAAGAACTATACCGATCCCATCACACTTGAAACCAAGCATGCGATCAGTGAAAAGTCAAGCTCGAACTGTGAAGCCAAAGCTTCTCCATCTGCAGATCTTCCCGCTTGCTTGTTCTTCTTCTTCTTTGGACAATTGGTAGCATAATGTCCGTGATCATGGCATTGAAAACACTTCACTTTCGCCATATCCTGCTTCTTGCCCTTTGCACTAGAATGAGAAGTTTTCTTACCCTTCCCCTTCTTTGCTTTGGCCACCAAAGCGCAGTTTTCTTCATCAGCTCCCTTTCATGAATATCCATCTCGAGTAATCCTCCTTATCTCCTCCTGCATGAGATCCGCCCAAAGGCGCTCCCATCCCGGCAGCTTCTCTCGACCATTGACACTATCTTGATATGAGTGCCAAGCCTTTGGAAGACCAAGGAGAGCCAGGTCGACCATGTCCCCGTCTTCGACAGTCACCCCCACACTTCCCAGCTCATCTCTGCACTGAGTGAACTTCGTGAGGTATTTGGCGATACTGTCGCCCTTCTCCATCTTGATGTTCCCGAGCTTATCTTTGAGCGCCAGCTTCCTTTGGTTGCTCTTACTCTGGAATAGATCCGTCAAAGCTTTCCACATTAAATATGGAGAAGCCTTTCCATGCAAGCTGGATACAATATGATCCTTGACGCCCTCCAACAGGATCCTTCGACATTTCGCCATCTTCTTTTGCCATGCATCGACTTCAGCAGGATCAGTGGGATTTTGGACATCCGTATCTACGAACTCCTTCAGACCATTATCTTCTAATACTACCTCCATGCGATCCTTCCATGCAACATAATTCGAACTGCCTTCAAGAGCATATTCGAGTCGCAAACCGTTGAAAGACATTTTCAACACTGGCACCAAGAAAACAAAACTACTGCAAAATTTCCAATTCCACCTCAAAGCTCAACCGCTCTAGATCTGTGAGAACAAATTATTTCTAGCACAGAGATTGACTGCAAGGGGCATTTACCAGACCTTTCACTTTCCGAAGAAAGACGAATCCGGAGGCTACCTGGCCCGCATGCAGACTCTGTCTACCGAAATAAGTTTGTAATCACTGTGATGATCAATCTCTGCTTCAATAGCTCCGATACCATGTAGAAATTTTCTGAATAATAATTAATTATCCACCGAGACTATCCTGATCACATACAATTCGAATTCATATGCAACACATAATCTCTTCCACTCAGATCATCACACATGTGGAAATAAAATCAAGCGATAACACATCAAATCATCATACACATTAACACAGTATGTATGGGGAAAGCTTATAGCTGAAAACCCCGCAGATATTGTGTATATTATAATGGAGAAATCATGTAACAAACTCAGTACAATACTCCTCACAAGTACTCAGTACTTTCTCATAAAGTTACACACAAACTAGCTCAGTTTTGAACAGGTTACTGGTTCAAAACTCACCGCCAATTGCCTTGCCTAGGATCAATGGGCTTTTGGACATCCGTATCTACGAACTCCTTCAGACCATTATCTTCTAATACTGCCTCCATGCGATCCTTCCATGCAACATAATTCGAAATGCCTTCAAGAGCATATTCGAGTCGCAAACCGTTGAAAGACATTTTCAACACTGGCACCAAGAAAACAAAACTGCTGCAAAATTTTGAATTCCACCTCAAAGCTCAGCCGCTCTAGATCTGTGAGAACAAATTATTTCTAGCATAGAGATTGACTACAAGGGGCATTTACCAGACCTTTCACTTTCCGAAGAAAGATGAATCTGGAGGCTACCTGGCCCGCATGCAGACTCTGTCTACCGAAATAAGTTTGTAATCACTGTGATGATCAATCTCTACTTCAATAGCTCCGATACCATGTAGAAATTTGCTGAATAATGATTAATTATCCACCGAGACTATCTTGATCACATACAATTCAAATTTATATGCAACACATAATCTCTTCCACTCAGATCATCACACATGCGGAAATAAAATCAAGCGATAACACATCAAATCATCATACACATTAACACAGTATGTATGGGGAAAGCTTATAGCTGAAAACCCCACAGCTATTGTGTATATTATAATGGAGAAATCAAGTAAAAAACTCAGTACAATACTCCTCACAAGTACTCAGTACTTTCTCATACAGTTACCCACAATCTAGCTCAGTTTTGAACAGGTTACTGGTTCAAAACTCACCGCTAATTGCCTTGCCTCTATTGCGCAATCCAGGCCTGTCTATATAGAGATCCATGGTTCGAATCTCCTTGGCTTGACTGCGCAATTGTCATGGACAAATCCTCCAAGTGTGGTGAAAATCTCATGCACAACTGATGTCGCCACTGATAGCTAACTCCACCCTTTCATCTACCTCTTTCACTGGTCTCCACTGAACTGATCATGCACCGTAGTGAACTGATGTGTTCTTGAGTTGAATAATGAGTTACTAATTAATGAATTAAATAATATTTAATTCACTCCACTCATAACTAATTGATTAGCTAGTTAAATTAATCTCAACTAGTTCAACTAAAATAAACAGAACACAACTCCACTATCTGTCTCATTAACTCCACCAAACTTCTGCCACTGAAGTCCTAACTGAAGTCAACCATGCATGATGCCATCAAACCCTTGGGAATAGTGTAATTCCTCTGTCAGATGCATGAGCCACTTCTGTAGCTCAAACTGAAGTGCTCCAAGAGAGTAAACTGTTGTTTATAGTCCAAATATTATTAAGGGTAAATAATATTTGACTTCCCTATTTTTAGGAGAGGCAGTCTAAAAATAGACTTCGACCTCTTCAACCTAAAAAATAGAGTCTCATATATTTTTACCAACATGACCAATGCTCCAAGAATCTCAAACTGGAATCCCCAAACCATGCTCCATATGTCTAAAAATAGACATAGTCTAAAAATAGACTTTGCGCCAGAATTCACCTGCGGGCCCACTTAGTGAAGGCGACTTCATTTCACTAAGCTCCATCATCTTGCTGCATTTTCAACATATCCTCATTTATTTGATCATACTTCTAATGGTATAAGTCCATCACCTGCAACCATAAGACGTGACTTCATAGCATCCAGTGTTAGCATATAAATATATGTACCTCATATTTTTCTTTTTGTGTCATCCTGAAACAATTTCTTTAGAATGGAGAACTTCACTTCCTCGACCTGCTTCATCAATATGTCATCATATCCTAATCCTAGAATTTTGTTTCCATATAGATTATTTAATGATGACCCTTGATCTCGATGACTACCTTCCATCAATGTTGTTATCAGTCAAGTTTCCAGGAGCTACTTCTTTCATAGCTGTATTGCAGACATCTTCCTATGAAGATTTATCCTTCCATGATGCCATTAATGTAGAATGCTTCCTAACATACTATTTTACAATGGACATAAATCACTTAAAGAGGAATATGATCTCAATCATAGTAGAGATATTTCGCTTCTTCTTTCTTAAATTTATTTGCATCAGGTTCTTCCCTTTCTTCTGTGACATGGGATTCTTCCTTTTTCTTCTTGTCCCTTTTAGATTTAGGACAATCCATTTTATAATGCCCAAGTTAATTAAATCCAAAGCATCATACCTTGTCCATATTTCTTCTTTTATTCTAAGGACAAAATTTACCGAATCTTCCTTTCTTCCTGGACATGGATGCAAAGGCTTGATTCCCTTTACTTGATCCTTTATCATCTTTGGCTTTCAATCTTGTTTCTTCTATCTTACATAGAGCCTATAATGGTATTGCTTCTTCTTTCACATTGATGCATGAAGTGAAACTTCCCTGTTCTTTAGGTATAGAATTTTGTACCATAGTGAGTATTTCTCCATCAAACATTACTTCTCCCAATTTCTGCAGTTGATCTCCTATTGCGAAAATCTCCATAAAATATTCAATTATTACTTCCTCACTTGAAATGTTCAACTTGTATAATTTTTGTCTCAGGGACATTATTTCCTTCGCAAAAAATTTCGAGAATAACTCCACCAATTTATCGTATATTTATTTTGAGGATTATAGATTTGATACATAGGGAATGAGAGAGTCCTTTATGGATTCTATAAGAATCCTTTGGGCTCTTATGTCTCCCTTCATGTATTTGGTATAAGTTTGACTGTTTTACTTTTAAGGTTGAATTGTAGATCCTTCGATGTAGCCCGTAAATTAATTTTCGATTAGATTCAAATATGTCCTCTTATTCCATGCACTAAAGCTTGATGACCCAACCAATTTGTTTCTCTCTTTGCAATAAGTCATTTTGACAGATTTAGATGAGGTCATAGAGATACTTAATTAAGTAGAGTGACTTCCTCCTTCTATCAACTTCCTTGATGATGATGAAGATGATGGAAGGAACTCCCTATTAGATTGAAATCTCTAATGTAGGTGACCTTGGATCCTTGATGATAAAGAATGTCTTTAGAATGATGATTTCTTCAAAGGTGTTCGATATTGTTGAATGGTACTCAATGATGTATCTTCCAACAATGTATTCAATGTCATAAATCTTTGATGACAAAGATTATCTACTTGATGAGTGAATCCTTTGAATGAGATTGAATCCTTGCAAACCAATTTTACTTTTCAATGTATACTTTAGACTTTAATTCTTGCTTCTTTTGATCCTTGAGTGTCTCCTTGTCAAGTAGCCCTTAGGCTTCAGCACCTTATCTTTGATACCATGTTGAGAATTAGGTAGGCTAGGTTTAATTCAAATACTCTACTTGATAATTACTTGTGAGATTACTTCTATTACTTAGGTATTCTCTTCTTAGCTTATTATGTCTTTCATCAAGTTAATTATATAAAACAAAAAAGACACAAATTTAGGCTCTTCAAGCCAGGGCCAAAACCTATCCCTCTTGGAGAGGAAAACCCACAAGAAATTATTCTTATAGACTTTCAGATGACAAGTACCATGTAGGGAAAGTTTTAAGGATGGAAATTTATCTTAAATATTAGAAATCTTACTAATCCATAATATGCAAACTATAAAATTATTGGTGATATTTTAGATAAAATATTCAAACTTCAAATGATTTTATATAGTCCCTATAAAATTTTGGCACTTTTTAAGGTAAAATCATATTTTCTTATAAAATTTGGGTGAATCATTTTAAAGAAAAAATGGGCATTGGCGAATCTTTTTTTGGAAAAGGCATGGAAAATTAGCCCATCTGTGAATATTAGCCCCTAGATTTTTCCCTTGTACCATGACCATGACACAAACTCTTGACCCTTGTATGCCTCCAAGACCTTTTCACTGCTTCTTCCTTGACTCCTTAGGCTGATCCTTCCTTTATGCACCGTCCTGCACCATTCTGCACCAGCCTTAGAGAACTTAGTCTTTGGTTCTTGGTATCTCCTTTTATTTCTTGACTCTACCTTATACCCTTCTCGACTTCTTCTTATTTTTATTTATAACCAAGACAGTGGTGCATACTTCTACACCAATCCTTAAATTCATCCCTAGAAAAAACTTATAACAAACCTTCTTCACAATGTATAAATATCCCTTTTCTTGCACTATATAATTTTTTGAGCAGCACTTATCTTATTTTTTGCTTCATTGTAATTTTGTCCCTCCTTCGCACCAACGCACAGTCCTGCAACTTTGTATATATATATATATATATATATATATATATATATATATATATATATATATTACATATCTGTCTCTCTATGCTTCAATCCACAATCCTTCTTTGCTTCTTTACTGATATTTCTCCCAAACAGCAGTCCTAACTTCACTTTTTTACGGTCTCGCAGCTCCCCATTTATTACAACTCCTTTTCTGCACTTCTTCCCATAACTCTACCCGAAAAAATCAGACAAAATCTGAATCATGTTCCTTCTATTTATGCACATTCCAGTGGGCTATTTATAGTGGTCATACCCTATAATTAGCTGACTTGACAGTGAATAGTTGTGACTATTCATTGAGCCGACTTGACCAGGGGTTTATGAGCCGACTTGTAGAGGATGTCTTCCGATGTTTTGTACGATGTTTTGAAGAGTTTATTCATCACGAATTATGCTGGTGTTTAGTACCATTATTGAGCCATATTGTTGACCTTCTTTGACAAGGTCTTTGAGGCATACTTCATTGACTTGACTCTTCATATACAGGACTCTTAATTAATACATTTATGACAAGATGAAAAATCCCTAAAAGACATCAAGAAGAAGTATTTTGACCTATAATAAAAACCTTTCTCATGAAACCCATGAAGCCAACATAACAAACGTACATTTTATTATCTTTGTCTTCTTCATTACATATATACATAATTACATAGTCAATATGAATACTAAACCTAGTTACACTTTCCAATGGGTGTGAGAGTGTCACTAAGTTTCATTATGACAGTTAGGCTTGCTACATGTTTTTTAATGTTAAATTATTTAAGTAGTGAGATCTATACAAAAAAAAAAAAAAACTATATAAGCTAGGATTATGATCCAATTGTGGGTTTTGATTAGAAGAATGAGTTGTGAAATTTTATGTGATTCACTTTGATGATTAAAATTTTGTGGTAGTGGATCTAGAGAAATTAAATGGTTTGTTTTCATTATTCGATGTGATTTGCGCACATTCACTAACTTCCTCCTCCAGAAAAGATTATTGTCTCTCTATAACTTTTTTTTCTTATGTTATAAATTCAAAGATTTGGTTCTAGATTCATTTGTGAAAGTCTAGAAATTTTCTTGAAAGGTTTTGGTTAGAAAGATGGTACTCCTATTACTCTCTCCTTCTATGTATACTTAAATAAAGAACAACATTTGGAGGAATATCACTAACTCTTTCCTCGAATCATTATGAATCTTTGTTGGCTTTATTTTTAGGAAGTTCTCACCTTCCAACTCTTGTGATTTCTATTCATTTTCTTGACTATGGGGACTCCTTGAAAACTTTGGAACTTGAGTATTTAAAGGTGGTGATTTAGAAATTGAAATGGAATATTTTATGGATACTAAAAATGAATTATGGTTGTTTCATTTAATTTGAAGTTATGTTTCTTTACATAGTTATGGATATTGCATGTGTTATAGGGACATTCATATTTCCTAGTGATTTTTTCATGTAATTTTTTGCTTGAGACTTCTAAAATTTTACATGCTTCGGGCACGGGTTTAGCTATGGAAGACATTTTGTTTTTCCGGTTCCATCATGTTATTACTCAAGTTGGTTGTTACGTTTGACGCATATGCCTCTAGCTATATAAATGTGTTTCACCTATCATAAGTGTTAAAATTCTTATCTTACATTATTTTTTCATGCAATAGCTACATGCTCATGGAACATAGTATATACATATTCATGCCAAGTGTGTTTCACTATTATTTGTATCAATGTATCTCTCAATGGCATCGACTTGATTCTTCTAATAGTAAGTTATACTTCACTTTTGAAAATGTTTTTTACAATATAGTGTTTCTTAGTTTCCATCCATTTTTTTTATATTTCATGTTAGTTACAAACTAGCTTGTGTTTTTTTTTTCTTCCAAAGTGTTAGACCATGCCATAATCATCTTAACCCCATACCTTCTATAAACCTACATTTGTGAATGTCAATTTCCTCAACTTAATTAAAAGCAAGGATAAGGATTGTCTACTTAGTGCAATGATGTGGATTTCTCACATTAACCCACCAGTAACCCTAAGTTTTGATCCTTATAAGTCATAATTGTTTAGAGGCCAGTGGATTTATTTTGCATTACTTGCATTGGAATTGATATTATCATAGATATTGGAATTTTGTATCTCTTTCCACCATTCATGGTATAAGATAATGACTATTACACACATATATCATGTGAATGATGCCAACAACTCCATGCCACCATCATGTATATTCATATACATCTCATGTTGATTGATTCTGAGACAACTTTCTCATCTTATCCAATCTAAATCCATATTTCAATGTCAACTATGTATATATTACATATAGTTAAAAAAATCCATGACTATATCATATAAAACATTTGAAAAAGATAAGTCTTATGATTAAAACATTTCAATTTTATTATTTTATATTTTAGCCCCTTTTCAAGTATTTTTGTGGGTTAATTTTGTCTAAAACCTAGTTAATATTTATTGGAATTGCAATATTAATTTGTGTATATTACACAATCCAAGTGCCCAAAGGAATTTTTAATGCATTAAATCCATTTATACTTAAAAAATGCAATTTAAACAATGGAATATGAATGAATATATATATATGGGTGAATGCATGAAGATGGCGCACGAGTTGGGAGGGAGGAAAAAGCAGCTCGGTCGAGCAATATTTTAGCGCTTGATCGAGCTATTTGAGGGATTAAAAATAGACCCTCGATCGAGATCCTATGTAATGAGGTCGATTTATGTTTGGCATGTATTATCGATTGGTTTTCTTATAGTGTGTTCTAAAAATAGTGAGAGCGGTAGGATCTCTATTGACAGCTCTGCTCAACTCTCTTGCTTCTGGGTTTTTTCCTCTTTTATTTGTATCAATGGATCAAAACTTTTATTTCTCGGCCAGACTATCTAGTTTCCCCTTCTTGGGTAAAATAGACTCCCTTTTACATCCTTTTGTGGTGCCTATGGGCCTTGGATCTCGAAGCTTCCTTACTTGTACTCTATGTATTCCATTTTTTTTAATATAATTTAAATTGTTTGCCAAAATAAAATGAATTTTGCATTTAAAATATTAATAATAATAAATTCAATGTGGATTATAAATAAAATATTTCAGTATGTAGGATTAAATGATATTAAATGTATTTAAAATTATATAATAACAAAAAAACATTTTACTATGTACAATGTAGTTTATAAATAAAATATCTTAATGTCAATGTTAAACAAAATATTTCAATGTCAACTATGTATATATTATATATAGTTAAACAAATCCATGAATATATCATATAAAGCATTAAAAAAAGATAATTCTTATGATTAAAACATTTCAATTTTATTATTTTATATTTTAGCCCCTTTTTAAGTATTTTTTTTGGGTTAATTTTGTTTAAAATCTAGTTAATATTTGTTGGAATTGCAATATTAAGTTGTGTAGATTACACAATACAAGTGCCCACAAGAATTTTTAATGCATTAAATCCATTGATACTTAAAAAATTCAATTTAAATAATGATATATATATATATTTATTTAAATTGAATTTTTTAAGTGTCAATGGATTTAATGCATTAAAAATTCTTGTGGGCACTTGTATTGTGTGTGTGTCTGTGTTATGAAACCAACTCCAAAAATAGAAGAGAAGAGAGATCAACGCCTTATAAATCAACCACTTCGAGGGGGAAGCCTCCAATACATTACATAAATGAGCAATTCTTGGATGATACAAATGACAAAACCTCCTTCTATATATAGGGGTCCATGGGATCACAATATAATCCTAGCTGACCTAACAATAATAATGTAAGGGAACAATAATAACAATATGGGGGTTGCAGGGGCACAACAATAACAATAAGGGGGCTACACTAATAAGAATAAGGGACTACACTAGTAATATGGGGACCTAACATCCCCCTCTCCTTCAAAAAAGTGTTGTCCTCAATGCTTGAGTAGCTATGGATGCTTCTATATAAAATTCTCATCCTCCCATGTAGAATCTTCAGTGATTAAGTTCTTCCACTTGATGAGATACTCTGAAATTGATCGAATTCGTAGCTATTGAGTTCTTATTTCTATGATTGTTCCAAGTTCTAGTATTATTTTTCCTTCCTTGTCAAGTTCTGGAAATATTGTTTGAACTGAAATTTTTTCACCTATAACCTTCTTTAAGCATGAAACATGGAAAACTGGATGCACTCGCGAAGAAGAAGGAAGCTCCAATTTGTATGCCATAGTACCAATATTTTGCAACACCTTGTAAGGACCATAGTATTTTGGCGATAATTTATTACCCTTGTTAGCTTGCTTGAGGTGCATTTGTTTGTATGGTTGTAGCCGTAAAAATACCCAGTCTCCTACATCAAAACTTCTCTTGCTGCGATGCTGATCTTCTTGTTGTTTCATTCAATTTTGTGCCAAATTGAGTTTATCCTTTAAGAGTTGGAGAACTTGTTGTTGATGCTCGATGTGATCTTCCACTGCTTGCACCTTAGAATTTTCTCTTAAAGATGATGTGATGGATGGAAAATGATATCCATAAAGTGCCATAAATGGGGTCATTTTTGTTACAGTATGGAAGGAAGTGTTATACCACCATTCCACCAGAGGTAACCACTTTAACCATTGTGTTTGTTTATCAAATACAAAACAACGAAGATATCCTTCCAAAAATTTGTTCACTATCTCAGTTTGACCATCAGATTGAGGATAATAAGATGAGCTATGAGGTAGTTGAGTACTAAAACAAGAAAATAATTATGTCCAAGAATTTCCAGTAAAAATGGGATCTCTGTCACTTACCATAATCTTTGGGTTTCCATGTAGCTTTTGAATTGTTTCCATAAATGCAGTAGCAACTGTACTTTCTTTAAATGGATGAGATAATGCAAAAAAGTGTGCATACTTGGTAAGTCTATCAACTACCACCATGATGAAACTCTTTCGTTCGGACTTAGGTAAATCTGTGATAAAATCCATTGAAATCTCCTCCCAAAGTTGAATTGGAATGGATAAAGGTTGTAGAAGACCTAGGGTCTTAATTGTCTCAACTTTATTTTGCTGGAAAACCAAACATTCTGCCACAAAATTTTGAATATCAAATTTAAGGCCATCCCAAAAAAATTCTTTCTTCACCCTGTGGTAAGTTTTTAAAAATACTGAGTGTCCTCCTAAAGGAGAAGTGTGCAATTCCAGAAGAATATTTTGTTTTATTTTGGAATTCTTACAAAGATATAAGCAATCTTTGTACCGTAAGGAATCATTTTTCCAACTAAATGCATCAGATGTATGAGGATCTTGCATCAAATTTTGAATGAGTTTCCACACTTCTTCATCCTTCTTCCATTCATCCCTTGCTTTGGTTATCCAATCTAGTTGGATAATAGAAATTTCACAAAGCAATGCTTCCACCTCTTCATCCTTTCTTGAGAGTGCATCTCCAACAACATTTAGCTTCCCTTTTTTGTAGATGATTTCAAAGTCGTAACCCAACATATTTGTGGCCCATTTTTGCTACTCTTCTGAAGATATCCTTTGTTCCAAAAAGTGTTTAAGACTATCATGATCAATTTTTACCTTGATGTGCCTTCCCATTAGGTAAGGTCGCCATTTCTTTAGCGCATGTAGTATTGCCAACATTTCCTTCTCATAAATAGCTTTCTTTAAATACTTTCCTTTGATTGGATGACTTTCAAAAGCAACGGGTCTTCCTTCTTGCGTTAACACAACACCAATTCCATTTCCTGAGGCATCACATTCCACAATAAATATTTTTGTGAAGTCTGGCGTAGCTAAGACTGGTGCTAGGAACATTGCCTCTTTAAGATTTTCAAAGGCCTTAGTTTCTTTAGGAGTCAATGAAAATGAAGATTTCTTCAATAATGTTGTTAGAGGTGCAGATATTCTCCCATAATTCTTAACAAACTTGCGATAATACCTTGTTAACTTGAGAAATCCTTGCAACTGCTTTATGGTTGTCGACTTTCCATTCCTTAATGGATTTAATTTTTTTAGGGTCTACCTTAACACCCTCGTGAGATACAATATGACCCAGATATTCCACCTCTCGTACTCCAAAGAAACATTTGGATGTTTTTTCATATAATTGTTTCTCCTCCAATAGTTTGAGCACCCTGTCAACATGTTGAACATGATCCTTCCAAGACCTGTTGTAGATTAGTATGTCATCAAAAAATACTAGCACAAATTTTCTAAGGAGGGGTTTGAAAATGGAATTCATCAACCCTTGAAATGTAGAAGGTGCATTAGTAAGGCCAAAAGGCATGAACAAAAATTCATAATGACCCTCATAAGTTTGAAATGTCTTTTTCAGAATATCTTCAGTCTTCATTCTAATTTGATGATATCCTGAATGAAGATCTAACTTGGTAAAATCAATAGCACCATGTAATTCATCCAATAATTCATCAATCATAGGAATGGTGAATTTCTCTTTAATAGTGAGCTTATTGAGCTCCCTATAATCCAGACACATGTGCCATGATCCATCCTTCTTGTGCACCAATACTACTGGAGCAGAGAAATAACTTTGACTAGGTTGAAATATACCAACTTCTAACATTTCTGCAATCATACATTCAGTTTTGCTCTTTTGGACATAAGGATATCTGTAAGGCTTGATGTTTGGAGGAACACTTCCTGGAATCAAATGAATAGCATGATCATGATCACGAATAGGTGGGAATCCTTTGGGAGTATCAAACACCTTGGAATGATTGTCCAAGACTTTTTGGAGATCTAGAGAAATAGATGATTTTGATGTTGGAACTTCTAGTGAGCATAATTGTGCAATTACACCTTGTTGTTATTTCTTTAGAAGCTTTGTCATGACATTATATCTTATTATCTTTCCTGGCTTCCCAGCAATACCCCGTAATTTGATTTCCTTTCCTTCCGATTTTTTTTTTAAGAAAGGTTCTTGAAAACTAAAAGCTACCGTCCCCAAAGATTGTAACCATTGTACTCTTAATACAAGATCAACACCTCCCATTGGAATGGAAAGCATTGGATTATTCAATACATACCCCCCCATGGTTAGCTTGATATTATAGCATTTTCCAAAAAAAATTATAGTTCCTCCATTTTCAACCATGACTTGACATTCTGGTGCTCAGTATAGGAAACAATTCAATTCCTCGGCTACCTTACAATGAATAAAATTATGGGTGCTACTTGAATCAATCAACACTATTACCTTTTTCTTCTTGATATGTCCTTTTATCTTGAGAGTTTGAGAAGTGGTAATTCCTGCCAATGCATTACACGATATGGTCTGACTCATTTATTCTTCTTCTAGGGTTGGTTCCTAGTGTATATCCTCTTCTTCTGAAGTTTCTTGTTCATTTTCTTCCTCCTCTTCACGATATATGTAAAATAATTTCTTCTCAGCACACTTATGACCTTTAGTGTATTTTCTATCACAACTGTAGCAAAGCCCTTTTGCTATTTTTTCTTTCAATTTTTGTGGTGTCAACCTTGTAGGTTGTGGAAGTCTATGAGTAGCAATACTTGCATCTTTATAGATGTGAGTGGTAGGCTTCCTTGTCACCATAATTTTACATTCAAATTTTCTTGCCAACCTGAATTCCTTCTCCAATGAATCAAGTTCCCAAACGTGAAATTCATCTTGGATGTTATCCTTTAAAGTCCCTATGAAGAAATCAATCCTGTTTTCCTCTAGAATATTGGTTACCCTTATATTCAATTTTTGGAAGTCCTTAATGTGCTCCACCACTGAACCCTTTTGTTTGGGATTTATCAATTTTCTAAAGAAGGTGTTTCTCTTTCTATCCTCATAATATGCTATCATTTCCTCCATAAAAATTGACCAAGTGACAATGTTTTGAAGAGAGTAAAGTCATCGATGCCATACGAATGTATTTTTTTCTAAATGTAAAGTTGCAATGCATACCTTTTGTGTTTTTCACATTATTGAGATCAAAATTTTTCTCCATCTGTAGTATCCATGTTACGGGATCCTTTCCATAAAAATTCCTCATATCCATCTTTGGAATATGGTGGTTCTTCCATCCAACATTAGAGTTTATGAAATCACAATTAACATTTATTTTGTTCTCATCATGAGTTTCCTCTACTATATTTTCGGCATTAGGAAACATTTCTTGTATCAACTTTGTCAAACCTTCCATGTGTGCATTTAGATCACTCTTCATGTTTTCCATGTTATCTTTCATGTCATCCATCTTAGCTTCCATGCCAGCTTCCATGCCATCCATTTTATCTTCCATGCCTTTCTTCAAATTTTCCATTTCATTTTTTGTTGCTCTTTGTGAGAGCAAAATTTGGTGCACTTGTTGTTATAATTTTGATATGTCATGTTGCAATTCTTCGTCTTCATGAGTCATAATAGAGATTTCTAAAGGCTTAATGGGTGTTGAATTCTTTTTAGGAGGAATTTTATAACCGAATACTGATATCTATTCAACAATATGTCCTTGGAATCAATTCAAACTGATTTTTCACACAAGACTTATGCAATTTGAAAAGAAAAAAATAGACACCTTTTTATTGATTTTGAGGAACTCGATATTGAAACATAATTATCTTTGTGATTTCGAATCTTCAATAGCTGAAATTCGGCCCTGTAGTAGCCTTCAGAAACTTCTTTCAATTTCCATAGGTCTCACCTGATTTGGATTCTTCAAGGAAAATTTATTCCCAATCTCCCACAATGACCTAATTATGGACTGGTTCAGTAGAGCGAACTTGCATGACATGTCACATGTCACTGTTTTCTCCTTCAGCTCTGAAATTGATACAAAGGAAACTATAGTCCGTGTACTTGTGGCCACGTTTTATAGAATTCCAATACGATGCTTAGAGTGAGGGTTATGACGATTTTCCCAGGGTCACCTCTTTGAGATGAAATTCGGAAGCCTAAAACAACACTAAATTACACAGATCATATCTCTGAAAATATTGCAAATAAAGCTCTGAATTTTTTCCAAGATGTTCCTAAGGATTTCAGCTTTACTCCGTAAAAATTTTAGCTCCTGAACCCTCGTAGAAACAAAGTTATTGCGCATATTCCACAATGAATTTTTTAGGTTAAATTCAGGAGCCTGAAAAAATCCCTAAATTCCACAGATCATATCTCCGAAAATATTACAAACCAAGAACTGAAATATTTCCAGGACGTTCCTTAGGATTTCAGCTTCACGCTTTAAAAATTTCAGCTTCTGAACCTTCATAGAAAAAAATTTATAGCGAAAATTACACAATAACCTATTTGGAGTAGCGATACCCTAGAATCCAAAGCTCTAATACCAAATGTTATGAAACCAGCTCCAAAAATAGAAGAGAAGAGAGATCAACGCCTTAGAAATCAGCGACTTCGAGGGGGAACAATTCTTGGATGATACAAATGAAAAAACCTCCTTCTATATATAGGGGTCCATGGGATCACAATATAATTCTAGCTGGCCTAACAATAATAATGTAAGGGAACAATAATAACAATATGGGGGTTACAGGGGCACAACAATAACAATAAGGGGGCTACACTAACAAAAAGAAGGGACTACAATAGTAATATGGGGATCTAAAAATATATGGGTGAAAGCATGAAGATGGCACACGAGTTGGGAGGGAGAAAAAAGTAGCTCGATCGATCTATTTGAGGGCTTAAAAATAAACTTCCGATCAAGCTCCTATGTAACCCACAGTTAGATAGGAGCTTGATCAAGCTATTTTTAAAAATTCTCGCTGAAAACACAACAGAGATTTTATGGTTCAAAGGGCGGGCTCAATCAAGCCCTTGTTTAACCATGTCAAGAGCTTGATCGAGAGTTTATTAAACCCTCAATTGAGATCTTTCAATTTTTACCCTAAGCGCTAGATCGAGCTATTGAGGGCCTAAAATACGGAGTTTTAGATCCCATTCTGTAGATTTGTCTAGAACATGATTTTGTACCCTAGTGAACTTCAAGCATAATTTGTCTTTAAGTGGCACAATTGATCATGTTGGATTCGTGAAGAAATCCTCTACCCAATGGCATATTAGTTAGACATTTTTGAATTCATATGATATTCTTCATCTAATTTCTCGTGGACATAATGCTTGAATTCTTTTTGGACAGTTTCAAAGGGGCCGAACAAAAAATCAATAACATAAATATATAAAATTCAAAAAATTTAAAAATACAAATATATTTGTTTACGAGTCCTTTTTAAAAGGGTACTCTTAATTTTTCGATTTATTTAAACAGTTGAAAAAAAACTCATGCGAACATGTGTCTACAAAATGCAATTGAAACATTACTACGATAACTTCAAAAAATAATAAAAAAATATAATTTTGCATAAAAAATAAATTTTTAATATGAAAAAATTAGGTTTCTTTGTGTATACCATATATATATATATATATATATATATATATATAGACACACACACACACACACATTTTAGACCAAGTTATGCTACACAAAACACAGATACCTCTTACGATGTGTGAAAAATTGCAAGGACACGAGTTTTATTTAATAGAAATTTGAAAAATTATACAACACTAATTTATTTTGCAAAAAATATCATTAGGACAACAACATAGTTCTCCACATATTGTCTTTTTAATCCAAATCAAAATTCACAATGCTTATATGAATTTTGAGGGCTTGAATTTGACAAAAGAGTATAATTTTGAAATTTCGTTGCCACATTTGGCCCAAAAGTGTAACCCATATTTATGCATTCACCCATATATATATATATATATATATATATATATATATAGAGAGAGAGAGAGAGAGAGAGAGAGAGAGAGAGAGAGAGAGAGAGATCAAATATCCCAATATTTAAGATTTTTTCAAGTTTTGCATTGTAAAGGTGGTTTGCACTCAAAATATTTGATCCCTCTTAGGTGAGTCCTAGATGGTCTCTGGTAATTAACTAAATCATAACTTTATTTAAAATAACAATAATGATTATTAATCATCAAAATAATTAACATATAAATTAATACATATATACATTAAATATATATATATATATATATATATATATATATATATATATATGTATGTATGTATGTATATAACAGATTCTTAATCATGGAGATTCATCTCTACAATATCATGGAGATTCTTAATCTATAGATAGACTTTGTTACAATAACATGGGAAACTAAGATGTTTTATCAATACCACATGCCCAAAAAACCATAGCTTATTTCATATGACACTTTTTGATACATTTTTTAATTAATGAATTTTATTAAAATTACAAAAAACACATAACTAATTTGGAAAAAAAATTAAGCCTTTGATTTTTGTATAGTACTAAGAATATTCTATGGAGGTTAAATCTCTACCATCCACCTAACAATTATAAAAAATTAAATTAAAATTATGGAAACCGTATTTCAAAATGGACATGTCTATCAACATAATAAGTTTTTAATTAAATAATGATGTGAATATATATATATATATATATATATATATATATATATATATATATATATATAAAGGTTTTAGACACCAAATTGGTGTATGGGATTTTCATTTTGTGGAACAAGGGATTCTCCAAAGGGATTTGATTGCTAAAGTCTATGAAAGCATACATACTCTACTTTTATAGGTTTTTTCTTGAAAAAGAACACATGCTCTTAACCATTAAAATCACTTTTCTTCACAGTAAAAAAAAATATATAAAACTTCAATATTGATTATAATATTATTCTAGCATGAAATGAATTTTCAATTAAGATAAATTTTTCTCTCGGGTCAAACCAATGTCAAGTTTTAATGTTGGCTATGGTGTTGATTTCTGATGCAGAAGCATCAAATTATCATGTTCTAGATTGACCTTGTGGTCAAATGTCCTTTTGAAAGAGAGGGTGAAGTTATGGTTCCAACAATTAATTTCTAGTTCTTGGTCCAACAGTTTGTTTTCGATTCTCACCTCCATGATTCTCATACATCCAACTGTCACGATGGGAGACTAGCAAGTAGGTTTGGAGGAACTGAAGGTCAACATGTTGATGTGTTACTTAAATCGTGCCCAGATCACACTAATGTGTCAATGGTAAAATCATTTGGTCAAATTGCTAACATCATAATACGCCATGGACGGATCAAGGAAAATCTGATCAATTAGAAAATTCATTATTTATGGCATAGAATCTGGTTATAAATTTTATTTTATGCATTATGTAAATAATTAGATTAAGTTTGTTAGTATAGGCATTGAAGAATGGAACAATTAGAGATTATAGTTTTTTTGAGAGGTCTATAATCTTTCGAATGAACGAATTATGGGATAGGGGTTCTCTTTTGTTTTTCCAAGTGTAATAGTGTAGACCAGAAGAAAAAAAACAGAGTTTTAAACCAAAAAAAAGACATCGATTGTTGGGTAGAGGGAGAGGGTGTGCGATTGTTGTGTAATAGAGTTTTTCAATAAATAAAAAAACTGGATTTTTGAATACAGAGTGCATCTGAATATGCAGCGGCTGGAGTGCATTTGCTATGTATGTTGGGTTTGATTAGTTTAATGTTAATTAAAAATAGATTTAATACAATACAAAGAGAGTATGTTCGAATGTTTGTGTTTTTTTTTCTCTATGTGTGTAATGTTGGACAGTGTATTCCTGATATTATATTCGATTAAGAGAATTTTTCTGAATATGTAATGCCGGTAAAAATTGTGTGATCAGAGTAGCAACAACAAATGTGTTTTAGAGACTGTGTATTATTTTTTTCTTTTTTTCTCCAACAATCTGCAATTAGCATTTTAAAAAGAAATTATGAGAAAGAGTATAGTGATCCTAGTTTAAATTGATTCAAGGCAGAGTTATAGAGTGCATAAACTCAGTTGAAAAAAATAATTCGATCTGAAATCCCATCATTTGATATCAGAGCAAACATGAACTAAGTTCTGTTCTTGGAGTTTCAACAAATATGCCACCCAGGAGAGGAGGAGATGGCATAGGTTGGGGAAAACCTGTAGCAAATGCAGTTTTGCTTGAAGAAATTAGATATATTCACACAAGAATGGAAACAATGGAAACTGCTCAGAGGAGAGTACCTGATGAGGGAGATGTTAGTGTTGAAGAAGAATCTTCCGAGGAAGAAGAGGAAGAAGAAAGCGAAGCAACTAAAATTTTCAGGATGATGGCAAAAGCAAGTGGAAGGCCAAAGGTATAAATACCTCTGTATGAAGGAAGCCATAATGTGGAAGAGCTAATGAATTGGATCAGTTCATTAGACAAGTATTTTGACTATGAAGAGGTTGAAGACAAAAATAAGGTGAAGTTCACAGCTACCATATTGAAGGGCCATGTAGCCATCTAGTGGGATGAGCTACAAACATCTAGAGAAAGAAAAGGAAAGCCCAAGATTAAGAAGTGGGATAAAATGGTGAGAAATTTAAAAATTAAGTTTATGCCTAAGGATTACTAGCTGAACCTTTTCATACAGTTACAAAACTTGAGGCAGAAAGGAATGACTATCAAAGAGTACACGGAGGAGTTTTACAAGCTAAGAATTAGATCAGGACATGCTAAAGATGACATAGAAAAGGTAGCTAGGTATGTCAATGGCTTGAGATATGACATACAAGATGAAATCAATCTGCTAAGTATGAAGACAATTTAAGGTGCCTATCAAGTAGCTTTGAAGGCAAAGGAGAAAATATTGAGGAAGAAAAGTCAGAGAAACAGAGGTAAGAGTCCAATAAGAGGAAGAGGAGTTTCCAGACCAAGATTCCAGAATTCTCAGAGTGAAGCAGGAAGTTCAAGTAATCGACCATCGTAGAGGGGAGACTTTGGTAGAGGAAGATTTGTGCCCAGACATAGAGGCCGAGGAAGGGAACTTCAGTATTACATATGTGGAGAATTAGGATATGGATCATGGAACTTCCCTCAAAACAAAACAAAAAATCAAAGAATGTGAATATAATTGAGACAAAAGAAGAAACTCCTCAATTCATGGAGAAAGAAGAGCCACCTAAGGTGGGAGAATATTTATTTTTGAAGAGAGTGTTGCTTAAGGTAGAAAAGGAATCAAATGAACTAGCTCAAAGGAAAATTCTATTCAGGACTGTGTGCAAGTCAAAAGAAAAATGCTGCAAGGTTTTGATTGAAAGTGGAAGCACTAATAATATTGTCTCCATAGATATGGTAGAGAAATTGGGGTTGACTAATATGGTACACCCTGCTCCCCACAATGTGTCATGGTTACAGAAAGGACATCAGCTCTTAGTGACAGAACATTGCAGAGTGGAGATACAGATTGGTACATATAAAGATATCAAATTATGTGATGTGATGGCGATGGATGTGTGCCATATATTTTTGGGAAGACCTTGGTAGTTTGATAGGAAATCCATTCATGATGGTAGAAGGAACACATATACATTAGAGAAGGATGGAAAGAAGCACACATTGTTGACTTTGAATGATGAAGAAAACAAAGGAGCAATTGGAAATTATGTTTTGATGATTAGTGGAAAAGAGTTGTTGCATGAAGTCAAAAAGGAGAAGGAAATGCATTTTGCTGTTGTGGGTAAACTCGAGGTAATTTTGACTTCTAGTAATTTAGATAATCTTCCTATGAAAATTAAAAATCTGCTAAATGATTATGTCGACATTATTGTTGATGAATTTCCAAATGCATTGCCAGCAATTAGAAGTATCAGTCATCACATAGATTTAATACCTGGTGTAAGTTTACCAAATAAAGCAGCATATAGGCTAACTCCTCTAAAAAATGAAGAAGTTGGAAGATAGGTGAAGGAGTTGTTGGATAAAGGACTGATAAAGGAGAGTTAAGTCTGTGTGCAGTACCAGCAGTTCTCGGCCCAAAGAAAGGAGGTGAATGGCGCATGTGCACCAACTCCAAAGCAATAAATAATATCACTATCATGTATATATTTCCCTTACCATGTAAGGATGATTTGATGGATTGTTTGAGTGGGTAAAAGTATTTTTCTAAGATATATTTGAAGAGTGGATACCATCAAATAAGGATTAGAGAGGGGAATGAATGGAAGACTACATTCAAGACCAATAGTGGGTTGTATGAATGGTTAGTGATGCCTTTTGGACTCACTAACGCACCAAGTACATTTATGAGACTAATGAATGAGGTCTTAAAAGAATATGCTGGGAAATTTGTGATAGTGTATCTTGATGATATTCTAATTTTCAGTCAGGGTAAGGAAGAGCATCTAGAGCATCTTAAGTTGGTTTTGAGTAATTTGCAAAAAGAGAAGTTGTTGATAAATTTAAAGAAGTGTAGTTTCATGAAGAAAAATCTTGTCTATTTGGGATTTGTAGTCTTAGAAGAAGGTTTGAAGATGGACCCAGAGAAAATCCAAGCACATTTGAATTGGCCAACTCCAAGGAGCGTATTTGAGGTAAGAAGTTTTCATGGTCTTGCAAGATTTTATAGAAAGTTTATAAGAATATTTAGTTAGATATGTGCACCAATAGTTGAAACAATAAAGGAGAGAAGGAAACCATTTATGTGGACAGAGGTAGCATATCGAAGCTTGAAACTGTTGAAAAAGAAGATCATTGAAAAACATATTTTAGCCTTACCAAGATTTGATAAAACTTTCCAAGTTGAGACTAATGCTAGTGGGATATAAATTGGAGCTGTCTTAAGCTAGAATCAGAGACCTATAGCTTATTTCAGTGAAAATTTGAATGAGGCCAAGCAGAAGTACTCATCCTATGATAAATAATTCTATGTTGTTGTGCAAGCTTTAAAGAAATGGAGGCATTACTTGTTGCCCAAAGAATTTATTTCGTATTCTGATAATCATGCCCTACAGTTCATAAATAATTGGCCAAAGTTGAGCCAAAATCACATGAAGTGGGTAGAGTTTTTACAAAGTTTCACCTTTGTAATCAAGCACACAAGCGGTAAGTAAAATAAATTTGATGATGCTTTGAGTCGAGTAACTTTGGTTGTGTAAGAGTTGAAGATTTGTATTTTGGGATTTGAAGAAATGATTGACATGTACAGAGAAGATTCATATTTTAAAAGCATATATGCAGTTGTTCAAAATCTTGTGATTTATAGTAAAAGCCAATGGTTGGACTACATGATTCAAGGAGGTTTTTTGTTCAAAAACAACAAATTGTGAATTCTTAAGTGCTCCATGATAGAAAATATGATTAAGGAGAAACATAGTGGAGGATTATCTGGAATCTCTGGACAAGATAAGACATTCGCTCAAGTGAATGCTTTCTATTATTGGCAAAAAATACAAAATGATGTTAAAAAGTTCGTTGAGAAATGCAGGAATTATCAACATGCCAAGGGAAGGAGCCAAAACACTGGTTTATATTACCCATTGCCAATACCAAATATACCTTGGGATGTGGTCATCATGGATTTTGTTTTGGGTTTTCCAAAAACTCAAAGAGGACATGACTCTATCTAAGTTGTTGTAGATAAATTTTCAAAAATGACTCATTTCATTGATTGTAGGAAAACTAGTGATGCAACTCATATTGATAATTTGTTTTTCTTAGAAATTTTAAGATTGCATGGATTTCCTATGAGTATTTTTTCAGACAGGGATACTAAATTTGTGGGACACTTTTGGAGGAGTCTAGGAGGAAGCTAGGTACAAACCTAATTTTTAGTTCAGCCTATCATCCTTAGATGGATGGGCAAACCGAAGTGGTCAATAGGATCTTGGTAAACATATTAAGAAGCTTGGTTTATAAAAATCCAAGACAGTGGGATTTGGAACTTGCTCAAGCTAAATTTTCTTATAATGATACTCCTAATAGGAGTACAGGAATGAGTCCATTTCAAATTGTTTTTGGAATGCATCCTAGATGAGTGTATTTGCTTAGAGATTTAGGAAAGCAGGAGATAAGGAGTGAAAAGGTTGAGGAATTTGCAGAACAAATGCAAAAATTGTAGGAAGATGTCAAGTAGGGGTTGCAAGAAATCATGAACAAGTATAAACAGAGGGTTGATGTGAAGCGAAGAGAAAATGAATTCCAGGTTGGTGACTTAGTCATGGTTTATTTGAGGAGAGAAAGATTTCCTGTAGGGACTTAAAATAAATTAAAGATGAAAAAGATAGGACCATGCAGAATTTTGAGGAATTTTTCTGCCAATGTGTATGAGATTGAGCTACCAGAAGGAATTGGGATATCTCCTATCTTTAATGTTGCAGACTTGTTCCCATACAATGAACTAGAAGCATAATCACAAGATGAATTTGTAGAAGAGGAAGTTCATACTTTAGATTGCGAGGAACAAATGCTAAAGACAACTAGGAAAGAAGTGGAAGCAATCTTGAAGAGGAAAGTGATGAAGAAGTCTAGAGGACTGACATATTATCAATATTTGATTAAGTGGAAGGGGCATCCAATTGAAGATGCTAGTTGGATGAAAGCAGAAGAGTTAAAGAAACATAAAATAAATCCCGAAGTTTTGATGGAACATTATTTTCTTCCATGGGAGTTTGATGCAGAAGCATCAAATTATCATGTTCCAGATTGACCTTGTGGTCAAATTTCCTTTTGAAAGAGAGGGTTAAGTTCTGGTTCCAACGATTAATTTCTAGTTATTGGTCCAACAGTTCATTGCTGGTTCTCACCTCCATGATTCTCATGCATCCAACTGTCATGATGGGAGATGAGCAAGTAGGTTTGAAGGAATTGAAGGTCAACATGTTGATGTGTTACTTAAATCATGCTCAGATCGTGCTGATGTGTCAATGGTCAAAGCATTTGGTCAAATTGCTAACAACATAACATGTCATGGATGGATCAAGGAAAATCTGATCGATTAGCAAATTCCTTATTTATGGTGTAGAATCTGGTTATAAATTTTATTTTATGAATTATGTAAATAATTAGATTAAGTTTGTTAGTATAGATGTTGAAGAATGCGAACAATTAGAGATTGTAGTTTTTCTGAGAGTCTGTAATCTTTCGAATGAGCGAATTACGAGATAGGGATTCTCTTTTTTTTTTCCCAAGTGTGATAACATAGACAAGAAGAAGAAAAAAAAAAATTTAAACCAAAAAAAAGATATCGAATGCTGGTAGAGGGAGAGGGTGTGCGATTGTTGTGTAATAGAGTTTTTCAATAAATAAAAAACCGGATTGCTGAATACGCAATGGATCTGCATACGTTGTGGCCGGAGTCCATTTGCTATGTATGTTGGGTTTTATTAGTTTAATGTTAATTAAAAATAAAGTTAATACAATACACAGAGAGTATGTTCGAATTTTTGCATTTGTTTTTTCTCTGTGTGTGTAATGTTGGACAGAGTATTGTTGATAATATATTTGATTAAGAGCATTTTTCCGAGTATGTAATGCTAGTACGAATTGTGTGATTAGAGTAGCAACAACAAATACGTTTTAGAGACTATGTATTATTTTTTTCTTTTCTCTCCAGCAATCTGCAATTAGCATTTTAAAAAGAAATTTAGAGACAGAGTAGAGTGATCCTAGTTTAAATTGATTCAGGGCAAAGTTACAGAGTGCATAAACTCAGTTGACAAAAAGAATTCGATCCAAAATACCATCAATTTCCCCTCAAGGGTAAGGCCTATGCACAAGAGGTTCATTCAATGAACCCCTCTGACATAGCATCTGCGTTCGGTGTACTAAACAATACCTTTAATTTAACTACATATTGGAAAATACCTCTAAAAATAACTTTATCTAACCCCCTACCAATACGAACCCAATACATCTTCTCAATCTAAAAATCCCCTATTTTCATTACATAGTGTACCTATCCATTTTTTCATTAATATTTTTATACCTTTTTATATTTTTTCTTTAAATTTAAGCTCCATTTTTATACATAACATATAAAAGTCTTTTACCCTCTATTATATGCTCAATATATTATTTATTTTTTCCCTCAATATATTTCCCAATATGAACGCATGTGGTACGATATTTCTCCCAAAAATCAATATTGTTCCCCAAAACGAATGTCAAGTTTCAATACTAGATAGCTATAGTGTTCTTGTAAGTATGGAATAATTCAATTTAAATAATCACACACCCAAATACTTCGTGTTGCTCCCTTCTTCCTTTCATGAGTTGTTCTCTAGTCGAGTAGTCCTCTTTACATATGTTTGATCCTTTCAGGAGTTCCAATGTATCACTTTTGGAGCCATCAAATTGCTCTATGGGCTTTTCTTCCCTGTAATGTGCTTGCAGTTGGGGGGAATGGAAATATGAGTGTCTTCCTCCTTATAATAGCAGTCCTAATCCAATGTTTTTCAATCCAGTCACTCTTATGCTGGCCTAACCTCCTAGTTTTCTTATTCAAAGTAGGAAGTTTCCTCTATTCTAAGTCTTAATTTTCTCCCTGGTTGCCCACTTAGGTAGGAAATAGCATACAGGCCTTCGAAAGTGATTTACATGTTTGTTTTGTTAGTCCGGTCCATTTCTTCCAACTTAAAGACTGGCCTAACTTCGTTGGGTTTTGCTCATCTAAAAGAGGTGGGGCATGTTATTGATTTACCTAAATGACATTTCATGCCTTGTTGCAAGTGAGTTACCCTACCCTCTACTTCGCTGCTAAGAAAATCTCTAAGGAACAACATTGTAAGCATGATAATCACAAAATAGTGTAGCATTAAACTTAAAATTGGGATATATATATTTTCAAATCTGAAACAATTCAAAGTAAACTGTACATTGTATTAATAGGCCATTGCACGGTGCAGAATGTTTTCCGAGACATTACCCAAAAAAAAAATCAAGAGGGTTGAAGAAGGAGATCTAACTGTTTAGCAAAGTGTTTTTAGAAAATATTGAATAAATCACATGAATGGACTTACAGGTTGGGCATTGAGCTTTCCTCCAAAGGATGGCATCGCTTTCTGGAAAGTCTGAGCTTCATCTTGATTGTGTTGGACTTCTCTGAGTGCCCTCGAGCAGTTTCTCTCAAACTTCACCTCCTCAGTAGCAACTCGCTTTCTGTTGACGTTGATGGCATACCTGCTCTTTGGGCGGAGGCTGACAACCACACATTAATGGCGTTGCAGTAACAGTTCGGAGGCAATTTGTTGATATAGATTCGCCATGAATGGACTGGAAGAAACAACAGTCCCAGGTCAAGAAAACTTGGAAATGCTGTGTTTGTTTCGGATGGCGGGCAGCCGTAATTGCGTCCAAGGGGAATGAATCTCACTCTTTTAACCGTACGTTGTGAACACCACGAACTCGATCGTATGTGCATGGCTGGCTGGTGAATGTGTACAATCGTTTAGGGTACAGCGCATTTTTGTTTTACTGATTTGTAGTGATATTTCTGTTGGATTCTGGGTTTGGGTTATTTAAAATTTGAGTTATTATTATTATTATTTAATTTTAAGGTTATAATTAATTTAGATATTAAAGTGATATATGAGATTTTTTTGTTTGTGGGATAAGGGATTTATTTTTAGGTAAAGATTTGACTGGTAAGTTTATTAAGGCATACATTGGTTTTGAACTCATGATCATAGTAAGCTGATAGGTGATAGGTGTATTTATTCTGCAATAAGGTTTTTAGAGTTTTTATTTAATTACTTTAGCTATGTAAATTAATATTTGATAAATATTATTAGACATTAATCTAATCCATAATATTTGATAAATATTGCAGGAATGTGAGGGACTCACTCAGATAGATCCTCCTTACCATGGACGTGTGTTATTTGTACGGGTGGGCCCTGGGTTTGATCGGGGCAGAATGGCAGGTGGTGATGGATGGCAAGATGAGACTGACTGACGTATGTTTGGTATACGCTGATGGATACGTTTGGGGAGTTGTTAAAGATAGCTCCTATAAAGTACAGGCAATGGCAGAACACCACCACTTCTAGGAGGAGCTCTAGCTTATGCCGGAACAAGGGTTCTCACTGGCCAAGGAGCTGGAACTGCAAATGGATCCACTCGAACAAGATTTGGATCTGCTTTCGCAACCGCCTCTGTTTATGCTTTCTTTACCTCTGTTCTTGCTGCTGCCTTCGGTACCAAAGGCAAAGGTCTACGGGGCAAGGGGTTCCCCCGTAGGGACAAAGGCTTCCCTTCGCTTTCTTCCAAGACCATAGCCCATTTCATAACCCGTTGAAGCATCCTTAGAACAGTCCGTTCCAGGTTCCGTTAATGGTCGAGTGAAAGCATTTGACCATTACATATTTTTACCACCATATATACTCTACTTATTAGGGGTTATGCCTTTACTTTTACCTCTGCCAATGGTAGCTTTGCCTCTTAAACGAGAGGATCTCAAACTGGCAATCGAACTTCGACCACACCTGGAACCGGGACAGGATATGTCCTTGTAGGATATGCATCTGGATCTTTATCTGCGCCTGGATATGCTGTAAGTGATGGTGGTGAATCTGGATCCATACAAAGGGAAGTAGCGGGCTATGGGACCAAGGCAACCAGATCTGTTACTTGAACTTATAGGTACAGGGCAAGGGCTTTCAATCCGGGACTGGCTCGGATGGTGATAGTATTGTTCCTACCCTTAATACTTATATATCCTGTAGGAAATGGCCCCACTTCGGGATGGATAATAAGAAAATAGGTAGGGAACTGGTCTTTTTCCTGTTACCTTTTCCCCCATCCCTGTCGTCTTCACTTATTCAATTCTTGTTTTAGAGTCATCGTCTCGCCCAGATCCTACTTTCTATTTGACTCAGTATTAGTTCGATGTGTGCTCCCTACGTCCTAAGTCTATTTTATCCATGCTTTATTTCTATGGTATGCCCTTTTATATTGCTAAAAGGCAACAGGGGCAAATGCTTCCTTCCCCACTATGATGGTAAAAAAGATGCTTATACCGAGGTAGGTTATTCTGTTCTTACTTCTCCCAGCCCCAGCCACTCACACATCCCCATCTAGCCAGAAAGCTGAAGAAGCCCAAACCGTTGGCTGTTGTTCATCCACCACCTACTCCCCCATCTGTTGGCCGTAAATCCATTCAATCGATCAATCAATTAATCACAATAAATCACTCAATAAATATATCAATCATCGGTGTACTCGCTGTGTTTGTTGGCGACGTGTGAACTGTTTAACGAGATGGATGCCAGTGGGTGTATTGGGATGATGGGTTATCCGTCAGTCTGTGCAACTAAGGGTGCCCAGGGTTTTCTATGTCGATCGGTGGTCCAAGGAGGTCGATCTAAGATCAGGAGGTCAATAGAGGTCAGGAAAGCAGCAATCTAATTCTCTCTCCTAGCTGTGCCATCCCCCTATTCGTGATAAACGTTGTGAAATGCCAATCTTCCGAAATAACAAATAAATTTCAACGGTAAGTTGGGCTAAGGTATCATCATATCAAACTCAAAAGATCGTTTCCATAGAGTGTCAATCTAATCAATTTGAAACTACTGAGCCTAAACCTCTAACTGTTTCCTCCCTAACTGGTTGTAAGTCAAAAGCCAAAAAGCATGTAAATTAATATTTGGGTTAATAAAAACTCTATTTCTTTCCCCTGCCGTCTACGAACGACTAAAACCGAGGGTTTGCTTCAAAAACAACTGCATTTTAAAAGGTTTAATGAATTCTAGGCCAACCAACCAACCAAAAAGACCCATTTCTAGCCAGCACGCGATATAAGCCCACAATTGGTTGCCGTTCTTCATCCGTTGGACCACCCCTCCCTCAATCGGCCATCAAACAATTGCTCTCTGTGCAAGGTGGCTTCACCCAACCAACTATCTATGTTGGCGGCAAGCAAGCCCGTGTCTTCGACCAGCGTAGAGATTCACTGTGTACTCCTTCTGCCCGTTGTACCTTCCCATCCCGTTCCGTACCATACCGTCGGTGTTGGGAACAACAACCACCATCCGTGTTGTTAACTCGAGGTGTGCTGTCGTTCCACACCCTGCCATGTCATGTGAGTTTCGATCGGCAGGTAGGTGTGCCATCCATGCCTTGGTGTTTCAATGTGTCCCGTCCGTATCGTGGAAAAATGGGGGAACATCTTGTATCATGTTAATATGCTGAAACTCAATCAATCTCATTGCGTGGTTTGATGGGGAAATGGGTGTGATGGGAACTAACTGGGTGTGTGATGAGAACTGTGGACTGGAGCTTTCACTGCTCGCTGTTGGTGGGTGATGGTTGCTGGCTGGGGTTGCCTTGTTGCTTGCCATTACTGCCCGATCCGTGGGCTGGGGGGGAGCGTGAGAGAAATGGATATAGCTTTCCCCTCTTTGGGACGGATCAGTTCAAAGATTCAATTCATTTCGGTACTTGCTGTGCCACCACTTACATCCAATGGTTCAATCCTTTCTACCATTCCATTCTTCAGATAAACTCCCACTTTCATCTCATCCCACCTTTTGACACTTCTCTCACCCCCTACGGAGAAAAGTAGAAGGGACACATGCCCAAATTGACTTTTAGGGAGGACCTGCTTATGCCTACTTGATTTCATGGCGGCAGTTGGTTGGATAGAGAGAGCTACCAACAGTCTTGGATCGGTGGATCGTTTTCACTGCCCTCTTTGATTGATTCCATACTGCTGGACCCCTGACATTGGAAGGAAGGGCTTGTTTGCTTGGGTGGGCATACCGCCATTCGATTAACCTTTCACCTTGCCTTTACCTTTACTGTTACCACTTATCCACCACCTTATTACCGAACCTTTCACCGAACCTTTAGTTTCATGTGCGACGAGGATGCGTAAGCATGGCTCGACTAACAGGAGAGGACTATTCTTGATAACCTTTTTATTATTGCCATGATGCTTTATTCCCCCATCCTTCCCAACTCACTTGGTGCCAGCCAGCCCCCAACCTTAAGCCCTAAGCAGACCCAGGAAGATTAAACCAAGCCCTCAGTTCACCTCAAGATCGCTCGACCACCGCAACATATATAATCTATTGGGTTATTTCATTACGATGCGTAAGCAGGCTCGACCATAAGGCCCGTTAGGGTGAGGGTGAGCCTGCCGAACTCTTGACAAAGGCCCGAAAGGGACTCGGCCGAGGTTACGAGGTCGAGGAGAGGTAACGAACTCTCAACTATAAGGCCACCATCGGCTCGGCCGAGGTTACGAGGTCGAGGCCCGTTAGGGATGTTAGAGTCGGTCCTTACAGCCCTCCGTCAGAGATCATTTCACTTTTTGCATATCATTTTTAGGTGTCTCGCTCATTCCACTTCATTGCATTTCGCTAGGGGCATGCCATTGACTGACGAGAGGGTCTGGTCGTCTTGTATTTCCTCATGCTTGTACCTGCAGGGCTAATTAAAATTCCTCAAAAATCACTGAAGTTCAGGTCACATCATTCATGGTCATAAATGATTATTTTCGTCAAAAAGAGTCTTTAGTCCTAGAGTCTAGGGTTTTTAGTCTTTTGATACATGTGATAAAAGCCCGCATGCCATGAGGTTGGTTTGGAAAAGGTTCCCATTTCATATTTTTATTCTCAAAAACATTTGAAGACATTTCTAGTTCAAAACTCTGTTTTGAACTAGAAACTGTCAAATTTATTTTTGTAATAATTGTGTATTTGTTCCACCATAAGAAGTTCAAAGCAAGCCTCTGGTCTTTGCCAAAGCCAAAATGCCAAAATCCCTGCAAGAATCAAGACATTTCATCAGTCCAAGACTCAGAAAAAACAATGAAAAGCCAAAAGACAACATTGTATTAAGTGATAAAGTGCCAAAATTGCCAAACATTACAAAGTGGGTTATGGAGCAAATTTAAATCAGATTTGATTTTTATGAGATATTTTTCAACCTATATAAACCATGGAGGACAAGTCATTTTCACAAATTCCCAAGGCAAAGTTCGAATTGGTGAGTTGAAGGGCACAAACTTGTTTTCCAAGCCGTGGAAGCTGAGGTGGAAGTGTGTGCGGCGCACACAGGAGGTGCGCGACGCACACAAGGCGCGCGACGCACTGGGCTTCACAGGCCTGTGCAAATTTGCACGCGCGTGATGCACATACCGCGCGCGGCGCACTGGGTGAGCGCGCGATGCGTAGAGTTTCAGGGCCAAAAATTTTCGCTCCTTCGCCCAGATTCATGCCAAATTGCCTCGATTTGCTTGCAAGTAGGTTCTTCATGCTTACTTAAAGAATTTTGGACATGATTATGGTGTTTTGAAAAGGGAAAAACAAGTGTTTGGTGTGGTGAAATATAAACCCCATGTTCATTGCTAAATTCACTGCTTAGGGTTTTGAAACAAATGTTAATGATATTGTGGGGGTTCCAAATTTGTGCTATTGATATATGCGTGTGTCATCTATTGTCAGTGGTGTCTCTGCTCTCACGCTCTCTCTTTGCCATTACATCACTGCTGTCATTGTTATTGCCATTGTCATTTTCACACTGTTTATCATTCATGTTATGACATAGTCCCATTTTCACTTGTCCACATCCTCCATTGACATTGTCAAACACCGCAAGGGCTATTGTCACTTTTGTTCCTAATAGTTATTTCCCCCACATTACACTCTTTTCTATTCACTTGTCAAATCCCTTTATAATCATAGCAGTGACTGTTTTTCATGCAAACTCATTTGACAGAACCATTATCATTGTGGCTTTCCTATAATACTTTGATACACATGTGACACATTTGGGAATAAAGCATACACTGAACTCTTGTCTTCACTATACCTATATCAGCATATATTTTGCAAACATCTTGATTTCAAAGCCATGTCAGAGACGGATTCAGTTTATGAGCAGAAGTATGACAGTGATTCCACAGCAGAGATTAATGTTCCACGGAGGTCTCACAAAAGTGGCAAAAGTGGTAGGCATGTCAGGGAGGAGCCTACTTCTTTGGCTCAATTACAGGCTTGCCCGCTTGCAATGGATTGTTTTTAGCATCAGTCATGTTTCCAATACTGTGAGATGATTTCCTGAATTCAGCATCATCATGAGCTAGCTCGCCTATTTGTTCTACATTTACATGATGGCCGTGTAAACCTTGCCGGAGTAGATTTCATTCTGTCACCAGAGACTATTGCTCAGGCCACCGGGATACCAAATATAGGAGAGGAATGGAACAAATGACAGCAGCTAGAGAAATCCTATTATGAGCCATACATCAAACCTGGGTTTATGAGGCAGCTGAGCAGGGTATTTCCATTCAGATTTCTAAAGGATGAGTTTGCACCATTGATGAAGCTCATCATTCGATATTTCAGTTGCGAGGGCAGATTCTCGCGCCTCTATGCGTACCATGTCCATTTGTTGATGCATTTCACGAGGGTACGTATGATGATCATTCCATACTTCATGTATCACAACATAGAGAGGATGACATTTCTTGTACAGAATAAGACCCCAGCACAGCAGCATAGCAGTATATATCATTACGCTCTGATCAAAATCATGGTGGTACATCAGTTGACACAGCAGGGCATTACTTGGGAGGATTTCATCTCCCGTGACTTCTTCGCAGCGCCACAGTCGCCTCCCGAGGTAGTTCATGATGAGGGAGAGCCTTCACACCAGCTTGACATTCCTGAGACCGAGCATATCAGTGCTCCAGTGTATGCGACATATCAGTGAGGCCACAGAGCCTTATTTGCAGCTACACGACGAGTACTATCTTCACCCGAGGTGGAAGGGGTCTTGTTGACTTCATCAGCAGCGCGAGTATTATCTCCACATGATGTGGAAGGGGTCTCGCCTTCTTCCTTAGCACAGGTACAGATTCAGGACAGAGGCAAGAGGCCTATGCACGATGAGGGCCCTTCAGGAGGCCGAGACACTGACTTACATTCATCGATGTTGATGCGAGCTCTCCTAGCTCGAAGCTGAAAGAGATCATCCAGGAGCAAAAGGTCGAGAATGACACGCTGAAAGAGAAATTGCAGAGAGCTCAGTGGGTGATAAAATACCTGGAGCAGTGTAACAAACAGCTAGAGGATCAGCACACACTTTTAGAGCTGCGGCGAATCTGTGAAGATCGACAATTGGCCCGGAAGAGACCTGGTGATATGACACCGGCTGATCGAGATACTTGCCTCACGCATGTTAAAATTCATCTAGAGAAGTTGTTGGAAAAAGCCAATAGAGACAAATACATGCTTCGTCACATGAAAGGTCATTATTGGGCCCGCATGCACGTCTGCAAAGCAAAAATGAAGATTCTGAAGAGGAGGTTGAGCAGAGCACTAAAACGGCGGAAGAGGCCTGATCCACTCCGGATTTTGGCCTAGGCTTCGTTGGCTGGGCATGATACATGATGGAGGGTCTTCGCTCCAAATTTTAGCAAATTTGGAGAAGTTTTTGTCATTTTGAAAAATTTTGGTCTCAAAGCAGGTTTTTCAGCCCAACGCGTAGCGCGTCGACGCGCGCGCTTATGATTGGGGCACTTGCTGGAGGAAAAATTTATATTTTTGGATTTTTCATGGTAAGTTATGCATGCTCCAGTATGGCCAAATAATTTCACCAAGTTCTGGATGATCAAAAGGGCCAAAAACACCATGAAAATCACCTTTCTGCCACCTTTTGCACCAGCAGGAAGTACTTGTGGGAGAATGAAGTTTTGGAGGGGCAAATGAGCTCCAAATTGGGAAATTCCACTTGGGCTGGATAGCAGACATCCAGGGATTTCCAACAAGCTATCATGAGCTTGATTTTGATGCCGGGAAGTTCCCCAAAAGCAGGATGAAAGGTGCGCGACGCATAGAGCTCAGGCGCGCAGTGCATAGAGAAAATTGACTGATTTTTCATCTTCCAGCTCAGGATTTCGGCCAGTTAGACCAGTTTTGATTGTGGATGTAATTTTTGACTTACCTTGATGTAATTTTGTGATTTTAATGTAATTTTGACTTGCTTTTACCTATTCTAGAAGATTCACTCCCAAAAAAGTGAAAATCAAGTCAAAGAAACAGTTTCCTTCCTTTTAGAGGCAAGTTGTTTGGCTGCCTAGATTCTAGCTCCTTGTTTAGAATTAGTTGAAACTGCTCCTAGAAGGAGGAATTCGACCCCTAGAGGTGTGGGAAGGGGTTAGGATAGTCTATATGATGTAATTTCTGAGACATTCTACAGGTTGGACTCTTGGGAAAATTTTGGCACACTATTGTACATATTTTTCACATTTTGGCTAAGGAAAGATCAGAGGTTTTGCAGCACCTGTTGGGATTCTTGTGGCTTTCAGTTCTTGATGGTGTTTTCTCTCAGTTTATTGTAAGTTCTTTCATGTTTAATATATGCCATTCCCTTCTTATGCTTCTTAAACTAAATGAATGAGTAAATGAGGTTGAATCCATTGTTTCCAGTGCTCTGCCTTTAAATTTGTTTAGTTGTACATGTTTTCGCCTGTTTGGAGAGGATTCCTGTTCTCCCTTGCCCTCTTCAGCTCCTTGCCATTTTTATCCATCCATACACCTGATCAAAAGCATCAAGACTACTGCCTACCTTGCCCCAACTCGAATTCTGCAAAGATCTGGCCTCATCCCCGAGCCCAAAATTGTTTTTCCCATTTTTTCAACGAAAACCCAAAAAGTCAAAATCAAATTTTCCTATCTCTTTACTAGCCTAAAATCAGTACTCATTATAAGTCATCTCAGCCCCTTTGAAGACCTTTGGCTGAGATAGACCCGGAGAGAGCCCTCTCCTGTCCTCGTAGGGCTAGCTACGAGGCTGAGCGTGGTTTGATGTAGCCTTGAGTTTTACCTTATTTCAGCCTAAGGTAGATTTGAGCGCTAACAAGGGACTCACTATTCATATGGTGAGGGAGAGGTGATTTCAAGGCTGCAACTACCGCAACATATATAATATTTTGGGTTATTTCATTAGGATGCGCAAGCAGGCTCGACCACTATTTACCCACCCATCCCAATCCCCGAGGTGATTGAACCAAGGATTGACCTTAACATCAAGGGTGAGCAAGAGAACTCTCGACCAAGGGGCTGCCATCAATGTAGTCGCTTGTCCGCATCGGGCAAGGCCAACTCTTCATTGAACACAGTGAGAGAAACTCATATCATATGAATTTCATGCACCGAGATATGATTTGATCGATTCTGAGATCACGTAATTACATATATAATATATGCATTTAAGAATGAAATAAGAATAAATGCATAATTACATATATAATATATGCATTTTCTGGTGTAATGAAATCGATCATGAATGCATAATTACATATATAATATATTGAATTGATGGCCGCGATGGCGGCCTGTTGTTCTTTGTGTTCCTCTATTTTGGGGCCCCTCCCCCAAAAGAGAGTTGTTCATCTCCTCACACGTTACCTCACCCTTATGGTCGAGCCTGCTTGCGCATCATGACTGGAAGAAATGGCAGAAGTGAGCGAAATCGATCTATCGTTCATGGCATAATGACATATATAATATATGCATTATCTGCTAAAGCATAATTACGTATATAATGAATGAATGCATAATGACATATCTCATTCATAACTGGAATCACGGACAAGTTTCAGTCCTTCGTGATTGATCGATTGATGGGTGCATTAGCACACTCGACCAAAAGGCTGCCATCGAATACTATTTACCCACCCACCCCAATCCCTGGTGTGAAGCAGGTTCAATGCCTGCTGTATTGGAAAGAATGCATCGGATGGATGCCCGGGCATTGAGAGGGAAGGACGCTTCCAAAGGCGAAAGGCCGTGGGGAGATACCGTCCGTGATCCATGGATCTTTGATCGGGAAACCG
>JAXQQM020069001.1:0-30000 GCA_034641835.2 Pinus albicaulis | reverse complement strand
GAACTCACTACTCTATTAGAAAAGAGAATTACCAAATATTGCACCAATCTACAAGTTGATGAGATCGGTCAAGTGGTATCAGTTGGAGATGGTATTGCACGTGTATATGGATTGAACGAGATTCAAGCTAGGGAAATGGTCGAATTTGCCAGCGGTGTGAAAGGAATAGCGTTGAATCTTGAGAATGAGAATGTAGGTATCGTGGTATTTGGTAGTGATACCGCCGTCAAAGAAGGATCTCTCGTCAAGCACACTGGATCTATTGTGTTTGTTCCTGTGGGAAAGGCCATGTTAGGTCGTGTGGTCGATGCGTTGGGAGTACCTATTGATGGTAAAGGGGCTTTAAGCGAGAAATTACTCAGACGTGTCGAAGCGAAAGCCCCAGGTATTATTGAACGTAAATCTGTGCACGAACCTATGCAAACAGGGTTAAAAGCGGTGGATAGCCTGGTCCCTATAGGCCGTGGTCAACGAGAACTGATAATCGGGGACCGACAAACTGGAAAAACCGCTATAGCTATTGATATCATATTGAACCAGAAGCGAATGAACTCAAAGTCAAAGGCTGATAGTGAGAAATTGTATTGCGTCTATGTAGCGATTGGACAGAAATGCTCGACCGTGGCACAATTGGTTCAAATTATATTGGAAGCAAATGCTTTGGAATATTCCATTGTCGTAGCCGCCACCACTTCGGATCCTGCTCCTCTGCAATTTCTGGCCCCATATTCCGGGTGTGCTATGGGAGAATATTTCCGCGATAATGGAATGCACACATTGATAATCTATGATGATCTTAGTAAACAGGCGGTGGCATATCGACAAATGTCATTATTACTACGCCGACCACCAGGCCGTGGGGATTTCCCAGGGGATGTTTTCTATTTACATTCCCGTCTATTAGAAAGAGCCGCTAAACGATCAGACCAGACAGGTGTGGGTAGCTTGACTGCATTACCCGTCATTGAAACACAAGCTGGAGACGTGTCGGCCTATATCCCTACCAATGTTATCTCCATTACAGATGGACAGATCTGTCTGGAAACAAAGCTATTCTATCGCGGAATTAGACCTGCTATTAACGTCGACGTATCTGTCAGTCGCGTCAAGTTTGCCGCTCAGTTGAAAGCTATGAAACAAGTATGTGGTAGTTTAAAACTAGAATTGGCACAATACCGTGAAGTGGCCGCCTTTGCTCAATTTGGGTCAGACCTTGATGCTGCTACTCAGGCACTATTAAATAGAGGTGCTAGGCTCACTGAAGTTATGAAACAACCGCAATATTCACCACTTTCTTTTGAGAAACAAATTCTAGTTATTCATGCAGCGGTAAAAGGGTTTTGTGATCGAATGCCACTAGACAGAATTTCCCAATATGAGAGAGCCATTTTAAGTAGTATAGATCTTGAATTACTACAATCCATTCTAGAAAAAGGTGAGTTAACCCACAAAATAGAGATGGAACTGGATGCTTTTTTAAAAAGCGTAACCCTCTGCTGAGCCGGAGTGGCCAGACGAGCGAAGGAGCACATTTCATATTCTTTTAGCCACGGCTGCCTTGCCTATAGAAGGGAAAAACATTAGTGACCTGACCAGAAGCCAGCAAGAGAAGCCTTCACCCAGCCCCCACCCAAAACCAAAAGGTAGGGCAATTGAAATGCATAATTACATATATAATGAGATATCTATTTGGATATTGTTCGTACAAGCATTAAACCTTCCGCCTTCATCACCAGCCATGCCAAGTCCAACAGAAGCCAGATGCCTTGAACCTTCAGCCAACCTTCAGCCATAAGCCTAGCACATACTTGAACATGTGGCCCAAAAATAGAGTTGTTCGTCTGATGGCAGCAATGGCGGCCCGGGGGTTCTTCAAGTTCCTCTATTTTGGGGCCCCTCCCCCTTCTTTGGTCGGGAGAGTGGGTTCATAACCTCTATTTTTTAGGAAATAGAGAGAGAAATCGATGGTGGCCTGAAGTCGAGAGTTCGGTAGGCTCACCCTCACCCCCTACCCCAAAAGAGAGTTGTTCATCTGATGGCGGCCTTTGTCGAGAGTTCGGCAAGCTCACCCTCACACGTTACCTCTCCGTTGTCGAGAGTTCGGCAAGCTCACCCTCTATTTTCAGAAAATAGAGAGATAAATCCCTCACCCTCACCTTTTTAGGGAAGGTGAGCAATAAATCGATGGCGGCCTTTTAGTTGAGAGTTCGTCCCTCACCCTCACCCTACCGGGCCTCTCCCTCGACCTCGTAACCTCGGCCGAGCCCCTAACGGGCCTTTGATCGAGCCCTACCTTCCTTGAACTGGGTAAAAAATTGCTCCTTAAATGGCTGCCATAGCTATTGATGCGACAGTTCACTAAAGAAACTCTGCCGACTACCGGTTATGTGCTTAAATGACGCGCAACGAACAAAACTCTCATTCATTCATCCGTAATAAGAAAAACACTGCGTTTTCTCCTTGTGCAAGTCGGGCTAGCTTAAATAATAGAAAGGGGGGAGGGAATTTTCAGTGAGAATGCTAACTGATAATGGGAGGGATATCTTGCTAACGGATGGTACATATAGATAGGCATATCGGTATGGAATTGATAGTATTACTGGGGACGGAGGCACATTCATGAAACAGAATCACTGGTACGATCGGCAAACCAATAGCAATAAAAGCTTGGATCCTTATTATCGGTATTACTATTTGTTCATCGAGCTTAAATGATATAGGGAGCTTACAATAATTTGTTAATACGTATATAATAGGTAGCTAGAAAACAATTTGGGAAGGACCAAACCCTTCAATGAATGGGTGAAAAGAAATCCTTTCGAGTACTCCTTCGTCCTCCTCATATTTAAGACCACATTTAGGGCTCATATTGGAAACTGATCTAGGGGAAAACCCAAAGATTTCAATAGGTAAAACGCCACGACTTGCAAATCTTCTATTTTAGAACAAAATATAGAGGTTAGATTTATGGGGTAGATTTAAGGCTCGAAAACCCTAGATCCTAGATTTAAATAGGAAGAATACACCCCAGGAGGAGGACAAAACACCATTATTCCATTTGAATTCTTACTAGGATTTTGTTTGATAGGGGTGGGTTGTTACCAACTTCGGGTCGGGGAAGAATCCGTGGTTCTCTATAAATTAATCAGCTAAGAACATTAGGTCAATTCATACAGATTTCTCCAGGGTTTGTCACTCCTGTTAGTAGGGATGTTATGCTTTGTTTCTATCGATTCAAATATGGTGGTTTCATTAGGAGATTCATAGTGCTTTTTCTCTCTTGGTTCTAGAAAAGACATTGGGGAATGAAATCATGGAAGAACAGACAGAATTAACGAGTGGAATCTTCACATGTTCACTATAGGCGTTACATCCATGTTCACTACTTAATTATGCAAAGAGTGTATATTATATAATATGTGTGTCATTTCTCCAAGTGAGACTGACTCATATATGAAATGAAATGCGAAGGGGTAGAGATCGGGAGATCGATGCCTCCCCACCTCATACTTCTAGCTATACCGGAGCGACGGACGTTAAGCGACTGAAGGGGGCAGTGGTGTAGAGTGGACTTCAACTAGCTTGCTATGATATTTCTTTTATTGGCTTGGCTTACAGGAGGATTGATTCTTAGCTTGACATGTCTCTTCACTCGTTTCTTGTCTTAAAGAGATATAATAGATGATTGGATTGGATAGATTGGATAGACGGCTTGGGGCGAACCCCAAACCCCCAAAGCAATTGTGGAGCCCTCGAAAGCCCTAAAAAGCTTGCGTTGGTTGGTATATGACAAGGGTTATGTAGCCCTAGAAAGCCCTCACCAAGCTTGCACATTGTACCTATTACCCATTATATATATGATAGACTTTATAAGCTTGTAACAGAGTAGATAGATACCTTCATACCTTGGATAGATACTTCTTGGTATGGCCTGCCATAAAGTACTTATTACCAATCTTACCTAGCCTAGCTTACCGAGTTGATTGATTCCCCTACACCCCTGAGGGAAGCCATACGGGAGCAGAGATCCGGGTAGTGAAAGGATAGGAAAGCAGAGCATTAGATCAATAGGCCACATTATAAGGGGAATTTTTTGGAGGGTAAGTCTAGGAAGGTCGTGTTAAGCGGACTCGACAACAGGAGAGGAAAAAACACCCTATAAAAGATAACTATTTAGGTGATAGCAGCTCATGCATAAACTATACAACAATGCCAGGTATGGGAAGTTGCTAAAGGAGAGAGGACTAATAGAAGGCTTTCCCAACCCTTAAGGTCCAACTTCCATAAGGAAATTGCAGAGCACAGTGAAGAGAGATAAGGTGGCAAGACCATCGACTTATGTGATGTTTCATTCATCCAATAACTAATGCTTTACAATTGGTCTTAGGAGAGACTAACGAGCAAGGCCAAGTTACCACCTCATAGGGATAACGACCACAATAAAGTTCATTCAAAACGATTGCATAACAACTATTATTGGTTTTATATAGAACTAATTTATAACAACCTAAGCCTTGGAATGTGCATATTCAAATGAAAATGGACAAATCAAAACTATACATTTTGGATGGAGGCAAGCCTAGATGAGTACGGTGAGCCGTGAGAAGACGAGACGGATGAACCGAGCCAAGTTGACCAAGAAAAAATGAGATGCGTTGTATTTAGTTAAGCAATGAGGTGAGCTCTACTCAACACCATTATGATATCCCTTATATTACTCTAAGAAATCACCTCTATTAAGTAGAACCAATGGAGTTCATTCTACATGTTCCAAGTAAAGCAAATTGTGTAGTGTTTAGATTCAATGGTAATCATACTGAATAAGAGATATACCCTTATAGCTTAAGCTCATAGTAACTAGTTCGATTACTCTTAAGGTGCAACCTAGCTCTACACATTGACAGAGCTAACCCCTGTCCATCGGATGTGTCCGGCAGGGTTCAGGGGGGCGGGCTTAAATCCTCCTTCCTTGTGAGTGAATCTCTAGATGCATCGCTTTTTGAACGGACAAGGGGGGGCCAGAGCGAAGCCTCTGGAATACAAGATCCTTGGGATACTAATCAGTCGAGGGCCTATCTAGATATGGACTCTATCCCGCCCCATATGGAAGGTGGGGGCCTCCCCCCCATATGGAGTAGGGATCTATGCCCTCAACCTATTGGCCCCGCGTGCATAACTTTTTATCGTGCTGGATCTCTGGGGGCAGGGTTCGAATTCGAACCTGCAGGGATGGTCATGGGCGACCCCCGAGGTAGATATCTGGGCAGGCGCCATAGATAGTTCATTCTGGGGTCTCCCCGGCCGAGTGCACCATATATAGAGAAGCGGTTGGGACCAAATGAAATTGGCGAAAAATGGGTTACAAATGGGGGAGCGTGACTCTAGCTACACAAATACATACAGGAGGTGGTTACTGCACAACTCTAGTTGGGACTCTATCCAGTCTTGGTAGGCTCATCTGATTGGATTGGAGCGTTATTCGGAACGAGAACTCTATTCATTTGAACGAGAGGAGTTCGGAGTTGCGTGTGATTATTTCGGAGAGAGGGTTGGCCCTATTCTCTAAATGGTATTGTCGTTGGTATTCGATTCACCATCCTCTCGCTATGCTATTTATATTCGTTGGGCATCCATATCCATTATGCTATTCCTATTCGTGAAGATAAATCCAAATATCGATCGGATAAATGATCTCCTCGACCCTCGACCTGACCTAAAGAAAGGTGAAAAGTCAAGACCCTCCTCCCCCTTGGCCTCGAGCAGAAATGCCGTCAGCCATATCTCTATATAGGGTTATAGGGGGCCCTCCGGAGTCCCTCAACTCGATCTATCCCGCAGCTACTCTTCTAGTGTAGGCTCGGTTTATTGATAGGTATAGGTTAGTGCTGGGTAAATGTAGGTACAGCACAGCCGCATTGACCCAAGGACCGAACCAAACCGGAGGGAAATTGGGCTAATCGATAGTAGCTGATCTATAGGTAGTCTATAGTGGGCCGATTTATCTAGGTAAGACCCGAAGGAGAGAAAGGAGCCTGGCCGAAGGAAAGGAAGGAGCCTGGGTTTTTATCGAACCCAACGCTGACCCCAGCCGATATTTATTAACCCCAGACCCTAGCTTAGCTTTATGAAATTCCTATTCTATGGAGCCGATCTATGGAGCTGGCTTTATATCTCCCCCAGAACTAAACTATCCGGGGAATAGTCAAACTACCCGGGGAATGGACAAAATACTCTCCTCGGTAATATCCTAGGGTAGAAACCACATACCATAGGGTAGGGTGTGTCTATAGATAGAGAGTCAATATAGATATAGATCCTAGTCACCCAGCTACTGCTATCATTCGTATTCTTTATGTATAAGCCTCGACCCCCATGTATACAGAGGGGGTTTTTGACCGGACCAGACAGTTCTGTTTCCGACCGCCTTATATTATCTACAGGAGATCGGAGATTGGGGATTGGAATTATGACCGGATAGGGATAGAAATAGGGATAGGTTTATTACCCGATTAGGTCCCAGACCGGACCGAATTAGGTAGTTTAATGACCACCTCCCCCACCCCAATAAGACCGGCCGCCAAAGACCTACCGTGATTCAGCAGCTGATGAGGATCCTTATTCTGATGCCTTTTATCCTACTTCTCCTTACTATACATATATAGTGGGTGTGAAAAAGCTAGTTTACACAATGGGTTGGGCTGCATTCGTTCAGAGTGATCCGGAAGTCCTGTGTTTTTTTAAATAAACCACCTTACTAATGAAAAAGAAGAGTTTAGTTGCTCACCGAAGAAAGAAGCGTGAATCACCTTAAGAGCCCTCTATCTGAGGCAAGAGCTCAACCATACCATAGATCAGGCGGATATTTCCTCTCCCACTATTGAGAGCCTGCCTGTGTGTCTCTCTTCTAAACCAGCGCAACCCAACCGGTTCGGGTCCCTTTTATTTGATAGTTTCTTCTATTCTATACGGTTTGATGAGGGTGATCCGAGCCCTCTGCCCTCTCCCTTGATCCGGTGAACTCAGGTAGAAGACCGTCTAATGGTGGAAAGCCTAGGGAATATAAAGTGTTGGTCCTCCGGCCTGTGCGCCCAGTCCTGCCTGATGTCCCTTACCTTAGGAACTAGACTCGGGATGGGTTGGGTGCATAGAAGCCCAAACGGACTTACTTATTAATCCATATGGGCTAAAATAAAGTAGTGGTAGAACATAACATCCATCCATAAGGAGTGAATCTTTAGCTTTATGGCATTACGTTTTCAAGGAAGGCCTATTACCTAATCCCTTATTCCCGGCAGCTCTCTCTATCTTATTCCCGGCGGCTCCTTCTATCTTATTCCCGGTGATGGCTCAATCCCCTTCTATCCAATCCAAGTCCATCGTAGCTTCATGCTAGCGTATAAGGTGGGCGATTGAATGCCTTGGAAAAAAAACCTCCCGAAGGCTGTTAATTCAGACACCTCTATTGTAGGCACCTTCCACGTGTGGAGGCCTCACCGCTAAATCAGTGAAGGGTGGATAAAACCAATGGAGTAAGCCCTAACTATCACTATCCCACGTCTTTTATAGAACAACCATGGTTAGCAGGACCTTCCTTCACTATTACTAATACTATGAGAAAGACCTTAGTATAGAAGAAAGCGAGTAGACTAATTTATGGATGTACAGTATCTATGGATGCTACCTATAATGGTTAATGGTAGGAACAAGGAAGTTAGGTGGGAATCGATAGCTGGTCAATCTTGAATCTCAGATTCTCCTCTGAAGATCCCGAAGCATGGGCTAACTAAAATCGCACAACCATGGATTATTGGTTTTATTAATCTATCTATTCCTGAGCTAAGACCGATTTCACCACATGTGGCCAGCACCGGTGTGTAAAGCAATTCCAGCAACCCTCTTTTTGAAAAGCGCTAGACTATTCCTCTCAAGTTGTTTCTGTACAGTGAAATCCCCCAGCTCTTCGTTCCCGGTCCACTTTCCCTCCCTCTTGTTGGGGTTCCCATGTTTTGGCCAGGTTGACAGAGACCAAAAGATGAGACAACATAGAACCACTTTCAGACCTTAGGATCTAGCCCTCCTAGGTCCAGAGAGGGATCTCTCTATGATTATCAAAGGATATATGTCTTTGAAGTTCTCAATTGTGATTTTAGGCTAGTTATAGGCTCAAGGTTGTTTGTTTGATTGTTTGAGTTTGGTTGTTGAGAATCAGGAAGGAAGGTTTCACCATAAGACAAGGATGGGTAAAGAAGGAAGCTAGGCAAGGATAGATAACTCAGGGAACATCAAGGCCATTGGGCAATGGATTCAAGAAAGGATTTACTTATGTTCAATGTGTAAGCTTCAGTTGGGCTAGTCATCTAGAGCATTTGGATCTCAAAGACTGATTGGTGGGATGGAACACTAAGGAATGAGAATGAAGGATGGAAAACCATATGATTCCGTCTATAGATTAGGCCAGAGGTCATTTAACTCCAGGCCTGCTTGGACAAAACCATAGGCAACACAAGGGGTCTTGAAAAGGTTTGTATGGAAGGGCAGGTTATGAAGAGGCAACGACAGGCTTTACACCTCCCAATGTTCCTAACCTCTTTCAATTAAATCTTAACAAAGACATCTGAACACTGATTCTATCAACTTGCACATCAGAGAGCAGACAATAATCATCCACTACACTGGTTTAGTCAATTAAAAACAATATTCAAATACACATATGAGCAGAAAACATTAAAGACTGAGAGAGCTGGGACATAAGGTACCTAACAAGGGTAAATCTTATGTCATGCGTTCAGATGTCAGTCAGAAGAACATGAAATGAAATGGAAATAAACACAGAGATAAGAAAAACGTCACCAACTGCTGTAGATCAGGATCCAATGAAAACTACTTATCATGTTAAACACAACACCAATCAGGTACATCACTGCCCAAAGCTTTTACATTCAGCCTGAATACATCATATTTCTCAGCCTGTCATACAACTATTACACAAGAAACTTGGCTCGGGACAAAAATGCTTGCAATTCACTGATAATCCAACAACAACCATTACAATGATATCCCTCTATGCTTTATAGCAGAAGAGACACAGAGGACCGACTGAGGAGGTAGGTGAATTTTAAATGTTACATTTAAACACAACAATGAATGCAAGGCCGAGACCCATTCTGCTTAATGCACTGTATATTTAATTTTTGTCACCTTCCTCGTGAAAGAAAGATCTGCTTCAGATATGATTTGACGCTTTGGCTGTAGTACTCCAGGTGATTTGATCCAAATAAAAGAACTTGCTGAGAGGTCTGCCTCATGGATGTTAGATTTTTTTGAACTATAGCTGGGACGAGAAATTCCTTCAAGGACACGGCGTATAATAAAGACTGTATGGGAGACCTGTCCTTTATGGAAAAACATTCTGCTGATAAGAAAACCTTGATATTACCTCTTATTGATGTTCAGGATCTCCAGAATCGATCCTCGGGGTCTTCAAAATGATGCTTTGCCTCTTTAAACCTCTGTTTCAAGGCTCAAAATATTCGTTGACGCGCATTAATCCCTCTGCTCTGTACTAAAAATCCTTGCTGCTTCATTACTGCCTCTATCAAGTCAGCTCGATCTTTAAATGGCGCTAGAAGGATTTCGGCATTTGAACTCTGCTCTCCATTAATGTGAGTCCTGACGGCCCCATTTCTTGACCTTCTTGATGGTACTGGCTCATTAGATTTGATCCTGACTGCGCCGCTCGCCATTGAGGTAGTACATTCAACAACGGTGGTCCCATCCTCTAGAAACTCTGCAACACAGCGAACTTATGAAGAAAACAATGGACGGAGCGATGAATGCAGGGTGAACGAGACGGTGGTGCGGCGGTGGTGGAAACAACGCTATTATGATGAAAATGCAGTGGAGTGGTGGAATGTGCGGACAATAGGGTTTGGTATAAATATGCAGCGCAGACCGTTGGATTTAGGCCTGGAGATGGAGATCGACGGCGAAGATTGACCGGCGTAACAATATATGAAACTAACAAAAAACAAACAAAATGAATGAAATGCGACGGAGATGAATGAAAGAGTGGGACCCAGCGGAGGCAGAGGGCGATTAGATCCTGACCGTTAGATCGGGGGAGGATGAACGGCCCAAATGTAATCGGGCAATCGCAATCGGAGGGGAACAGGGGTGACACACATTGAAAGTTCTGATTGCGATTGGGCGGAGAGAGCACTGACCGTTGGATCGAGGTGGGGGATGGACGGTCAGGATGTAATCGGAGGGGGAGACGGAAGAAATTGCGATTAACACTGGACCGTTGATCTGCGGGAGGAATCAACGGTGGAGAATGCGATCGGAGGACTGGAAAACAGGGTTGTGATTAGCGGAGGACCGTCGGATCAGCGGGAGGACGGACGGTCATGATTCAATTGGAGCACGGTGGAAAGGGCTTGCGATCAGCAATCAGGCGGGGGTTGCGATTGAGCGACAGCCATTGGATCACGCAACAGATGGACGGCTGGGATTGAATCGGCAGTCATCGGGGAAGGCTTGCGATTGGAGAAAATGGGAGTGCGATGGCCGTCGGATCTGCGGGAGGATGGACGACGGAGATTAAATCGGGGGATCGCAATCGGAGCTGTTCCAATGTGACTTGCGATTGCGATCAGAAGGGGGGTTGCGATTGAGCGATAGCCGTAGGATGCAGCGGGGAAGCGGACGGCGGAGATTTAATCGCAGGGGAGACGGAAGGATTTGCGATTGGGTTCATCGGAGGAATGGAGCGATTGAGCGCTGGCCGTCGGATCAGTGGGACGGATCGACGGTCGGGATTGAATCGGGGGGGGGAACCTCCGATTGCGATTGGCAGGGAATTAGCGATGACCGTTAGATCTGCAGGAGAATGGACGGCCCAGATTAAGTCAGGAGATCGCAATCGGAGCACGGGTAAGAAGGCGTGCGATTGATCGGAGGGGATTTGCAATTGGCGGAGGACCGTCGGATCGCGGGGAGAACGGACGGTCAAGATGCAATCGGGGACTTTCAATTGGGGCGGCACCAATGGGGGTTGCGATTGCGATCGGGAGGGAGTTGCGATTAGCACTCAGCCGTTGATCTGGTGATAGATCGACAGTGCAGAACCCATCGCAAGACTTAACGTGTTAAAACGAATCGCATCGGGACTTTGGAGTTTACAAAGGAAATGCGCCCGCTGACGGCTCCGATTGTGACTGGCCCCCAAGGCTTAAGCGCTTGGTCTTGGGGAAGGGTCACAGGGGGAAGTGGTTTGACAGGGGCTGGCAGAAAGGGGCTAGGCCTTATAATAAGGTTGGAAGATGGGTTTTTTGCCCATTTTAATGGGTTTTAAGGGATTTAAAGGGGAACGATAGAGGGATAAAGGGGAGAAAAGGCCAACAAAGGCTAGGGGAGGAAATTCAAAGGGGATTTTGAGGGGATTTGGAGGGTAAATGGGGAAAGAAGGGGGAATATAGGGGAGAGAAAACAAAGGCTTTGGGGGATGAAATAAGAGGGAAAGGGGGGCCTTTGGGCATTTCTTCACATAACAGAGAAGCTTTATAAGGGAAATCAGCAGAGGGGATTTGATCAAAGGATAAAAGGCACATAGAGGCTTCAAGGAGACTGTGTTTTCAGAGGAAATGCATTCCTTGAAGGCTCAAAAACAATTTAGCCCCCTATTTGCTTGTCAAAAATTTCATAGGGGGGCTAACAGTGGCTCCACATGGGGATGGCTTCTTCTTGAAGGAGTCAAGAATTCAGAAAATGATCTCTTGGTGTAGGCTAGATGCCTGCTGCTATAAGCCATCTTTCTTCTTTCTTTAGATTAGCTGCCACAATATATTAGATACACAAATCAGCAGAAACATTTTCCCAACCAATCTACCTACCCAAACTAGAACTCTAACAATTTTCCCTTGGGTGCATTTGAACTAGCAGAACCTTTACATTTTATTTTTCAAAACAAAAATAAACCTATTATAATTCTACCCTTATTGCTCCATGAGGGTAGATTAGATTGTTGGCCTCATCTATTTCTCTACCTAAACTACTACCTGTTGGGATTAAACTGTCCAACAGGTTTCTTCACCTACATTCTAAGACAGGAAATTTAAACACAGCCAAGCCAGGATTAGACTGTCTGACTTGCTGGGCGGAAACTTGAAAAAAACAAAACTGAGAAGGCATGGAATTCTGCAACTGTGAAACATCCTTTTTTCTTTCTTGTGACTCAGGTTTTGAGCATATTTGAGTCACTTCTTTCCTTTGCTCCAGCTCTGATTTTGGGCATATTAGAGCTAGATCTTCTTTCACTGCTGATCCAGATTTTGAGCTTGTAAGGACCAGCTATTCTTCTTCCCTTTGGCTCAAATTTTGAGTTTATTAGAGCCAATCCTTTTGCCTCAGAGGTTCATGTTTTGAGCATGTTTGAACCTCTCTTTTCATTCTGTTTTTTTTTTTTTGGAACAATTTCTTCACTTTTTTGCTGAAAATGAAAATTTGCAACGGTATATACAATGGAAATGAAACTGGAAATGGAGAATTAGCAGAAATAGTGTTTGAGCATCTTGCCATTGACAGGACCCCCAAACAACTCGGAACCATCAAGTTCTTGCAAGAAAAATGCATTAGGACCCACAGTGGCTTGAATGATGAAGGGACCTTGCCACAAGCTGTCAAATTTGCCATGTTTGCCTTTATCCTCTCTTCTTGAATCCCACTTCAGGACCTTGTCCCCAACTTTGAAATTTTCTGCTTTGGCTCTTTTGTCAAACTGTCTCTTCATGTTTTCTTGCACTTTGACAGCTCTGTTATAAACCTGCTCCCTTGTTTGCTGAAGGTGGATTGTTTCATTAATTCTCCTTATCATGCTGTCCTCTTCTGACTGGATTTCTTGGATAAGCTTTACCACTGGTATCCCAAGGCTAGTAGGAAAAAATGCTTCTGTCCCATAAACCAGCTGGAAGGGTGATATGCCAATAGATTTCTTTGTAGTGAGCCTGTCTGCCCACAAGGCATGTATCAAATTTTTATTCCAAGACCTTTTATTCTCTTCCAGCAGCTTCTTAATGATTGTAACTAGGATTTTATTTGATGATTCAACTAGGCCATTACCCTGGGGGTAATAGGCAGTTGAATGTCCAAGTGCAATTCCGTACCAGTGACAGAAATCAATCATTCTTTTGGATCCGAAAGCAGCAGCATTGTCAGTGATTATTTTCCTTGGGCAGCCAAACCGAGATAAGATGAAGTATTCTAGAAACCTAATGATGACAGAATCAGTGGCATTCCTAGTGGGTATGGCTTGAATCCACTTAGTGAAGTAATCAGTAGCAGTCAAGATCCATTTATGTTGCCCAGAAGAAGAGGGGTGAATTTCTCCAATGAAGTCTAAGCCCCATTGCATGAAATGACCTTCTATGGTGATAGGTTGCAGAGGGAGGGGGAGGAGCTTTCTTTTGCCTTAAAAAATTTGGCATTTGTGGCAGGTAAGGATCATTTTATGGACATCACTGAAGAGTGTGGGCCAATAGTAACCAGCCCTGAGTATCTTATTTGCAGTGGCCTTCCAACTCAGGTGGCCTCCACACTCCCCAACATGGAATTCTTGTTTGATTTTTTCGGCTTCAGTTTCAGACAAGCATTTCAGTAAAAGGCCATTTGGATTTTTCCAATATAGACTCTCATTCATAATGCAGTAATTTCTAGCTTTGAGTTTTATGAATCTGGCCTTTGTTTTGGAAAGTTCCGGGGGGGCATTGAGGTGTGTGAGCACGTAAAGGATATCAGCATACCAAGGAGAGTTCTGAAATTTCTCCTCACATTTGGATGGGATAATCCTTCCTACTCATCAAGGGCATTCATCATGTTAATATCAAGGGCCTATAGATTAGATTCAGCCATTAATTGGGCCAGGCCTTGACCTTTGATCAGCTTGGTGGGTTTGATTTCAATGTCATATTCTAAAATTGTAGCAATCCATTTTCCCCTTTTCCCATCTGGGTCTTGGGACAAGATATCTTTGACCACTATATTTGGCACGTAGGCAATGGTGTGAGAATGCAGAATGTACACCCTAAAATCTTTCAAGGCCTTGATCAGGGCATAGGCCTGCTTTTCCATGATGTTGTACTTTAAGGGTGCATCTCTCAAGGCTTTACTGAAGAAGGCTATAGGCTGTTCCTTACCTTCCGAATTTTTCTGCAGCAAAACTGCAGCTATCGTGTGTGGGGAAGCAAATGAAAAGATCAGAAAATCTTTTGAAAAGTCAGGGCTGATAAGGACAGGGGCCTGGGTGAGTGCAAGCTTTACCGACTCAAAAGATTTTTTGGCTTCAACAGTCCACTTGATTCTTGCATCTTTCTTTAGCATTTCAGTCATTTTTCTAAGATGCTCAGCAAGATTGGGGATAAATCTTCTAAGGAAATTGATCCTCCCAATGAAGGACTGTAGCTCCTTGATGTTTCTTGGATGTGTAATTTGAAGTATTCCCTCAACTCTCTGGGGGTCTATCCTAATCCCTTTCTTGGATATGATGTGGCCCAGAAGCTTACCTTCTTGCAGCCCAAAAATAATCTTCTTAGGATTTAGGGACAGACCGTACCTTCTACATTTTTCAAAAACTTTCCTCAAATGTTTTAAGTGTTCTTCTTCTGTTTTAGAAAAGACAGCTAAGTCATCCAAGTAGATAACTATAAAGTGTCCAATCTCATCTGAGAAAGCAATATCCATTTCTCTCTGGAAGGTAGCTCAAGCATTCATCAATCCAAAAGGCATTTTCACATACATGAAGGTGCCCCATGGAGTGGTAAAAGCTTTTTTGAGTTGATCTTCTGGGAGTACCAGAACCTGGTTGTATCCTGAAAAACCATCACAGAGATTCTTTTTGGAGATTCACTACTTTCCTAGAAGAGAGAGTCCATTCGAGGCAAGGGGAAGTTATCTTTCAGGATGTCATTTGAGGTTTAAGTCTTTGCACAAATTAATCTTCCATGATCGGATCCTCTGTCTAACTCTGAGCATGTCGGATAGCAGACAGTCACACTCTTTGTTCAACAGCACAGCTTGAGTACTGCTTCCCAGTCTCAACATAAGCCGCCAAAAAGACCTTTTATCCTTCTTCAAATGTTTGCAAGAAAAATGCATAAGGATCATGATAAGATACCTGGTTGTGAATGTCTGGCAGCTTGGCTTCGACCAGGATCCCTTATTCTTCCACTGGATCAAGAAGAAAACTCTCTTGAGAGAGAGAATCTCCCTCATCTTCTAAACTAGAGGACTCATCGTATATTGGGGTTGAGTCCTCACGGATCTCCGATATGTTCTGCTCTAAGGTGCAGGGCTCCGTGAAAAGATCCATGTGTTCTTAAGCAGGGGCGTATTCCTTTGCTTCCTCTTCTTCAAGAGTAAGCTCCTTGCTTTCATCGTGCTCAAGAACCTCTTCTTTGCTTTCCTCCTCATCTTTTGAAAGGAAAGACTGCTGGCGTCCGATCTCATGACACTCATCACTGATGCTTTCATAACTTTCCCCATCAGTGTCATAGATAGGCGGACCTGACCAAGTCCACCATTCTGGGCGCACAACAAATCTTTCTTCATTCTGATCCACAGATGAGTCTTCTGAAACTGAGTCATCAAACTCGACTAATGACTGAGCAGGAGCTTGTGTTCTATAGAAGATGTCTGGGGTGGACTTCTGGTTTAATATCCGATCAATCTCTTCTTCTGTCAAAAGAGGGATTTCCCTTTCGTCATGGACAGAAGAGCAGCAGTCCTCTTCCTCTTGTGTTAGCTGACTGGGAGGCGGGATGTCTTCTTGAACCTCTTCTTCCATATCAGATTCTGCCTCCTCTATGTGGTCTCTTGTTTCCTCAAGGCAACTTTCCCTATCAGCCTTTGCTAATAGGTCCTGATATTCTTTGGTCAGCGTAACACAAAGCATAGGTAAGCAATCAGGCAATTCCTGATCACTTTCCTCTTCATCTTCTATAGATTCTTTAGCATCATACAGGTCCTGCTCATCTTCTAGATCTTGAGTTTGTTCTTGTTCTGAAGACGATATGGCCTGCTCTAAATAATCATCATCTGTATTCATATTGGCCATGTGCGCCTCCAGCATTTTTCCAAGCACTTCTGTTATTCTGCATACTTTATTATACAAAGCATTATACTTTGCATCCCTGTCCATGCTTGGATTCGTGCTTGTGTAAAGAAGGCTACTATCTCTTCTCAACCAGCTCAGTGTTCTTCACAAGTGGAGTCATTTGGTCTTTGGATCATAGGGAGTGTGGAGTCGCCAGGTGGATGATTATGACTGTTTGGAGCTGGATGCTGTCCACCATCAGCAATGAAAAGCCAATATAGAGACAAAGCAGTTCTTTCCCCAGTGGAGTCACCATTATGTTGGGGTTCCCATGTTTTGGCCAGATTGGCAAGACCAAAAGATGAGACAACATCAGAACCACTTTGGGGCCCTAGGATCTAGCCCTCCTGGACCCGGAGAGGGATCTCTCCAATAAACAAAGAATGATTTATCTTTGAAGCTCAAAATGAGATGTTAGGCTAGGTATGAAGCACAGAGGGGTTTTAAATGATTTGGTTGAAGGGTTGATGGGTTGGTTAGGAAATCATGGACTGGGAAAGCAATGGGAGAAAAGGAACAAAGCAGAAGGATGTTTCAGCAAAGAGGATGGGCCAAGACAGTGCCATCCATTGGGCTATGGAGTCATGAAAGGGAATTACTTGCAACAACTAGCCGAGGCTTTCAAAGGGCAAGTCATCTATACTAAAGGATCTTTTTAGATCGATGATGGGATGGAACGTTAAGGAGGAAAGTGAAAGAAGGAAAGCAACCAATTTTCTGTCTATAGATCAGGTCAGAGGTCATTTAACTCCAGACCTGCTTGGACATACTCAAAGGCAGCTCTCAAAGAGACAAAGGGGCTGCTTATAGATCAGACCAGAGGTCATTTAACTCTAGATCTGCTTTAGCAACTCCAAGGGAAAAACAGAGATAAGATTACAAAGAAACATCTAAGAAGCAAACCCCCAAGTTCATACATCAGCCAGCAGGCAATAACATCCGCTGCACTGGTTAAACCCGTGAACCCACTCTTAGACAGCACATAGGGCGGAAAAAATAAAGGTAGGGAGAGCAGACAGCATAGGGCACCTAACAAGGGTGAATCCTATACCATTATTCTGATGCCTACCAGCAGAACATGAAACAGTATGAAAATGTAAATAACAGAGTTAAGAAAAACATCACCAATAGCAATAGACCAGGATCCTGTGAAATGTGCTTTGATTAATTGATGCAAAACCAGTCATGTACAATATGGCTCAATGGCTAATACAGTCCAGAATTCTCCTCCCAGCCTATTACATACAACTACTCTGCTACTCCCTCCCACGACTGTTCTAACAGTAAAATGAATCCCTCTAACAGCAGATGCCCAACAAGGCAACAACAACCTTTACATTATGTTCTCGGGGATCTTTTATAGGAGAGGAAGAGACAGAGGTAGATGAACAATTAATCAATCTCATTAAGACAGAATCGGCGGAAGTGTCCACGCCCATACTGATTAATGGCTCTGCGGCTCTGTATGTACTCTGTAATCTGGTTCGGAGATATCTGTCAGGCCAGAAATTGACCTCTGATATTTCTTTGGGGTCCTTCGACTGTCTGGAGCTCTGTGCTGCCATTCTGGAATAAATGAACTGGATGGAAAACTACAAGTCCTTCCATGCTTCTTTAATGCTTCCTGATTGTCTGAGCTGAGCTTCAGTCAGTGTATTTAATTGTCTCAGGGCTCGAGAAGGCATGGAGGACGCTGTGGGAAGGTGTACCTCTGGAGGAAAAAGTCTTGCTGTTAGGTGGCGCAGTTATGGCGTTGCTGGTGCGCTCTTAATCTTCAATCAGTGCCTTAATTCTTTGATCAGGGGATTAGCGCTTCAAATATTCAATTACAGGCTCAAATCCCTTCTAATCCGGTCTCTGCTGCTTTGCTGGCCGCTGAATCGGCCTCTCTGTACTATCTGCACACTGAAATAACTCTGTTTAAAACCCAGGCAGTGGCGGCGGAGAAATGCTGCAGAGGCGGAGGAATGGTGGCAGAATGGTGAAAAGAACACAAAGCGGTGGAGAAATGATTAATATTGCGTGACACTCAAATGCCACCACTGGAGCGATTTACATAGGACAACATGGAAAAACAATGGGGTGAAGCGGTGGAGGTGGGACCCGGCGGAGGCGGAGGGCGAATAAACCAGAACCGTTCAATCTTGGAGGAAACGAACGGTCACGATCCAATCGCACCATCGCAATCGGAGGTCAGAGCGGGTGTCAATCGCAACACACCTCTTGAAAGTTCCGATTGCGATTGAGCATGGAGAAGCGATTGAGCGATGGCCGTTGATCTGGGGGAGAAACAGACGGACAGGATTGAATCGGGAGACGGAGGGAAGGGGATGCGATTAGCGCCAGGTCGTCCGATTGGCTGGAAAATGAACGGCTGTGATCAAATCGGGAGACAGAGGAAAGGAGATGTGATTGCGATTAGAGGTCGGGATGCGATTGAGCGCTGGCCGTCCGATCTGGCGGGGAGATCAACGGTGGGGACAACAATTGGAGGGGCAGGAGCGATTAAGCGTTGTCCGTTGATCTGGAGGGGAGATCGATGGTCAAGAACGCGATCGGAGGGAATTTGCGATTGGCGCAGGACCGTTGATCTGCGGGAGGATGAACGGTCGGGATTAAATCGGAGGACGGAGGGAAGAGCATGCGATTGCGATCGGAGGTCAGGATGCGATTGAGCGCTAACCGTCTGATCGGGGATCAGATCAACAGTTCAGATGTAATCGGAGGGACAGAATGATCGGGGGATCGGAAGGCAGGGTGCGATTAGCGGAGGACCGTCGGATCAGGCGGGGAATGGACGGTGGGGATTAAATCGGAGCCCGGGTGAAATACTTGCGATCAATCGGGGGGTGTCACTTGAATGTTCCGATTGCGATTGAGCCGAGTCTTGCGATTAGTGCTCCACCGTCGATCTAAGGGACAGATCAACGGTGAGAAATGTGTCGCGGGCATATTGTAATAAAACAATCGCATCGGGGGTTTACGCTGTTACAAAGGATTTACACCCGCCCGATGCTACGATTGCGATAAGCGCCGGGGATTTAAGCACTTGGTCCTGGCGCCTGGGCACATGTGGGGAAGTGGTTAAGGGGAAGGGGCTAGGCCTTAGAATAAGGTCGGAAAGTGGGTTTTTAGCCCATCTTAATGGATTTTAAGGGGTTTGAAGGGGAACGATAGAGGAATAAAGGGGAGAAGAGGCCAACAAAGGTTAGGGGAGGAAATTAAAGGGGATTGTGGGGGAAACTGAAGGGTAAGAAGGGAAATAAAAGGGGAAGAAAAGGGGATGAAAAGAGGCTAAATGAGGGGAAATAAGAGGGAAAAGGAAGCCTTTTGGCATTTCTTCATCAACAGAGAGGCTTTATAAGGGAAATCAGCAGAGGGGATACTATCAAAGGAATAAAAGGCACATGGAGGCTTCAAGGAGACTGTGTTTTCAGAGGAAATGCATTCCTTGAAGGCTCAAAAAAAATTTAGCCCCCTATTTGCTTGTCAAAAATTTCATAGGGGGGCTAACAGTGGCTCCACATGGGGATGGCTTCTTCTTGAAGGAGTCAAGAATTCAGAAATTGATCTCTTGGTGTAGGCCAGATGCCTGCTGCTTAGCACATCCCTTCTTCTTTGATCAGCTGCCACAAACTATGAAGACAACATATCAGCAATAAAATTCTCCCACACAACTACCTACCCACACTATAGTCCTAACATTTTTCTTCTTGGGTGCATTTGGACTTGCAGACCCTTTTACATCATCAATTTTTACAAACAGGAAAAATAAACCTAGTCTACTTCTACCCTTATTGCTCCATGAGACGAGATTAGACCATTGGTCTCACATGTTTCTCTACCTACACTACTACCTGCTAGGATTAGACTGTCTAGCAGGTTTCTTCTCTACCTTCTAAGACAGAAATTTAAACAACTAATCTACCTGCTCATAGGCTGAGCTTTATTGAGCTTCCTACCTACCCTACTCTAACTGGAATATTTACAATCTAGCTTACAAACATGGTCTTCCAATGTAACCAGTCCTTCAAGTGGTCCCATGAGTGGTCCTTCTTGCTCAACTCCTTGAGCATGCTGGATAGGCAGGGCAGCTCACACTCTTTTTGTTCAACAACAGCAGCTTTGAAAAATTTGCTTCCTCTCTGCAACATGCTGGTCAAAAAGACCTTTTATCCTTCTTCAAATGTTTGCAAGAAAAATGCATAAGGATCATGATAAGATACCTGGTTGTGAATGTCTGGCAGCTTGGCTTCGACCAGGATCCCTTATTCTTCCACTGGATCAAGAAGAAAACTCTCTTGAGAGAGAGAATCTCCCTCATCTTCTAAACTAGAGGACTCATCGTATATTGGGGTTGAGTCCTCACGGATCTCCGATATGTTCTGCTCTAAGGTGCAGGGCTCCGTGAAAAGATCCATGTGTTCTTAAGCAGGGGCGTATTCCTTTGCTTCCTCTTCTTCAAGAGTAAGCTCCTTGCTTTCATCGTGCTCAAGAACCTCTTCTTTGCTTTCCTCCTCATCTTTTGAAAGGAAAGACTGCTGGCGTCCGATCTCATGACACTCATCACTGATGCTTTCATAACTTTCCCCATCAGTGTCATAGATAGGCGGACCTGACCAAGTCCACCATTCTGGGCGCACAACAAATCTTTCTTCATTCTGATCCACAGATGAGTCTTCTGAAACTGAGTCATCAAACTCGACTAATGACTGAGCAGGAGCTTGTGTTCTATAGAAGATGTCTGGGGTGGACTTCTGGTTTAATATCCGATCAATCTCTTCTTCTGTCAAAAGAGGGATTTCCCTTTCGTCATGGACAGAAGAGCAGCAGTCCTCTTCCTCTTGTGTTAGCTGACTGGGAGGCGGGATGTCTTCTTGAACCTCTTCTTCCATATCAGATTCTGCCTCCTCTATGTGGTCTCTTGTTTCCTCAAGGCAACTTTCCCTATCAGCCTTTGCTAATAGGTCCTGATATTCTTTGGTCAGCGTAACACAAAGCATAGGTAAGCAATCAGGCAATTCCTGATCACTTTCCTCTTCATCTTCTATAGATTCTTTAGCATCATACAGGTCCTGCTCATCTTCTAGATCTTGAGTTTGTTCTTGTTCTGAAGACGATATGGCCTGCTCTAAATAATCATCATCTGTATTCATATTGGCCATGTGCGCCTCCAGCATTTTTCCAAGCACTTCTGTTATTCTGCATACTTTATTATACAAAGCATTATACTTTGCATCCCTGTCCATGCTTGGATTCGTGCTTGTGTAAAGAAGGCTACTATCTCTTCTCAACCAGCTCAGTGTTCTTCACAAGTGGAGTCATTTGGTCTTTGGATCATAGGGAGTGTGGAGTCGCCAGGTGGATGATTATGACTGTTTGGAGCTGGATGCTGTCCACCATCAGCAATGAAAAGCCAATATAGAGACAAAGCAGTTCTTTCCCCAGTGGAGTCACCATTATGTTGGGGTTCCCATGTTTTGGCCAGATTGGCAAGACCAAAAGATGAGACAACATCAGAACCACTTTGGGGCCCTAGGATCTAGCCCTCCTGGACCCGGAGAGGGATCTCTCCAATAAACAAAGAATGATTTATCTTTGAAGCTCAAAATGAGATGTTAGGCTAGGTATGAAGCACAGAGGGGTTTTAAATGATTTGGTTGAAGGGTTGATGGGTTGGTTAGGAAATCATGGACTGGGAAAGCAATGGGAGAAAAGGAACAAAGCAGAAGGATGTTTCAGCAAAGAGGATGGGCCAAGACAGTGCCATCCATTGGGCTATGGAGTCATGAAAGGGAATTACTTGCAACAACTAGCCGAGGCTTTCAAAGGGCAAGTCATCTATACTAAAGGATCTTTTTAGATCGATGATGGGATGGAACGTTAAGGAGGAAAGTGAAAGAAGGAAAGCAACCAATTTTCTGTCTATAGATCAGCCGAGGTGCTGTTCATTTAACTCCGCACTGCTACTGTATCAAAGGCACCAAAGAGACAAGTGGGCCACGATAGATCGTACGTAGGTCATTTAACTCTAGATCCGTTTAGCAACTCCACAAAACAAAGAGATAAGATTACAAAGAAACATCTTGTAGGCAAACCCCAAGTTCATACATCAAACAACAGGCAATAACATCCGCCGCATCGTTAAATCTGGGTGAAACCCACTCTTAGACAAAGAAATAGGGCGTTTGAAAACATAGTTAGGGAAATTACGCGATAGGCACCTAACAAGGGTGAATCCTATACCATTATTCTGATGCCTACCAGCAGAACATGAAACAGTATGAAAATGTAAATAACAGAGTTAAGAAAAAAATCACCAATAGCAATAGACCAGGATCCTGTGAAATGTGCTTTGATTAATTGATGCAAAACCAGTCATGTACAATATGGCTCAATGGCTAATACAGTCCAGACTTCTCCTCATAGCCTATTACATAAAACTACTCTGCTACTCCCTCCCACGACTTTTCTAACAGTCAAATGAATCCCTCTAACAGCAGATGCCCAGCAAGGGAACAACAACCTTTACATTATGTTCTCGGGGATCTTTTATAGGAGAGGAAGAGACAGAGGTAGATGAACAATTAATCAATCTCATTAAGACAGAATCGGCGGAAGTGTCCACGCCCATACTACTTAATGGCTCTGCGGCTCTGTGTGTACTCTGTAATCTGGTTCGGAGATCTCTGTCAGGCTGGAAATTGACCTCTGATATTTCTTTGGGGTCCTTTGACTGTCTGGAGCTCTGTGCTGCCATTCTGGAATAAATGAACTGGATGGAAAACTGCAAGTCCTTCCATGCTTCTTTAATGCTTCCTGACTGTCTGAGCTGAGCTTCAGTCAGTGTATTTAACTGTCTCAGGGCTGGAGAAGGCATGGAGGACGCTGTGGGAAGGTGTACCTCTGGAGGAAAAACTCCTGCTGTTAGGTGGCGCAGTTATGGCGTTGCTGGTGCGCTCTTAATCTTCAATCAGTGCCTTAATTCTTTGATCACGGGATTAGCACTTCAAATATTCAATTACAGGCTCGAATCCCTTCTAATCCGGTCTCTGCTGCTTTGCTGGCCGCTGAATCGGCCTCTCTGTACTATCTGTTTGGTCAATTTAGTGTGTCCTAAATTGCTGCATTTAATTTGTCAATCCGGGAATCGTAAGCTGATGAAGTGCGGCGCACTATATGTGCAAGATAACCTATTTCTTAAATTTTTGTCGTTTTTGGTTTTTCTAAGGTGAAATGGAAATTCTAAAATGAAAACAAGTTTGGTTATATTTTTTCAAGGAAGTGATATCCCCTATAATGATTTACCAACTTGAAACACCTCCATACCGATATTTTTTTTTTTTTTAAATATTGACATATAGAGGGGTAAATTTGCTGTTTACTAACTGCATATACTTGAAATTTTCAGGCAAACATAAATAGTCACTTTATTATCCTTTACTTTTTTTAGGGAAGGTTATTCATTTTTTGGAAAAAAACCATAGCATCGTAATCTGCATATATTGCACTAGTGCACAGACTATTTTTTGGTAATTTTCGGATCAAATCACTATTTTTTATTATTTTTTGAAATGGAGGAAGACAAAAAAACAGTGATGTTTCAGTACATTTTATTATCCTTTGATTTTCTTTTCAATGTGATCGTCAATAAGAAAAATGAGAGTACCCTTTTGAAGTAGACAGGGAGAGGAAGTGCACTATGATTTTTTAAAATTTTTTGGTGTCCTCGTTTGAAAGTTATTGAATTTTCATTCAGTGCAATTTTTCGAACAATGAAATTCCATAGTGACATAGTTTAGTAAAAAATTAAGAAAAAATTGAATATTTTAACGAAACTCCATAAATCTTACATCATCAAAAACTAGATTTAGAGATGAATCTAATGGTACTTGATCCGACATAAAACAATTTGTTTTTGTAGGTGTTCTGTCCCTCCGAAGTTGCAGGTTTCTTAAAACTGCAGGATTGTTTGAGTTTTTTGTTGACCAGAAACTCTCGGCCGAGAAATTTGAAACTAGTTTAACCCGCCCAAAGTTAAATTTAACCGCCCGGGCAAACTCTCGGCCGAAAGTTTAAAAAATCTCCGACGAGAGTTTGCACCGCGAGAGTTTGTTTAGTAAAACTCTCGGCCGAGAGTTTTCTAAACTCTCGGCCGAGAGTTTTTTAACTCCAAATATATTAAGTGGTAAGAGAAATCAAATATCTTAAACTGTAAAAATTTCCACAAATTTTGAAATAAACAATAAATTTACATTTTAAAAATTTTGATCTCTTAATAAATCTCTAGCTAAAATAAATTTATATTAATTTCTAATTAAATTATATATATATATATATTACACTATCTATATATCTTAATGTATTCATCATTAATCAAAGTTGAAATAAAAATTTCCAATTGTTTAAATAATTTATTTATAATTTATTATTATATATAATAATAAAAATATATAATTTTTACATTTAAAATGAATTAAACATATTAATCAAGTACCATTTTAAGTATATTAATCAAATAAAGATACCCTCAGAGGTTACAACTATATACATATATATAGTCTGGTTCATGCACACCAATCAAGTGACAACTTAAATGGAAAATATTCCTATTATAATTTTATATGATAGAGCTTGCATTGACACAAGCAACTTAATGGTTTATTTTATCCAACCAAATCACCAATCGAGAGATTGGTTAAACTTATTATTTTAAGTTACAAGAATTTATGATTAAAGATATTAATCTTGTGAGCCCATGGTTTTGTAATTTATATTTATTTAATTTATTGATTTTTCTTGTTAATTTTTTTTATAAATTAATATGATCGAGAAAAATCATTTTAAGGTGAAATTATTTGGATTTCGTTTACATTTTACAAATTATATTTATATATTTTTTAATTTGAATATTAATTAAAATACATGAAGCCTACTCCCCGATGGGGGTGACAAACACTGAGGTCCACAAAACGCGTGTGCGATGAGAGTGTACATTCGGAAAATGGGAAGGAGGATAGACTCCATGTCCTCCTGTTATGGATGGTGTACGGTGAGTTTAACAATGTTGTGTGTGAAGTCTCGGTCTCATTCATTCTCTTTGGGTTTGAGTGTTGGAGAGGTAAGCAGGTTTATGGTGATCTTCGCAGTTTAGGAATGTTATATCGTTGTGGTAGTATGGTAGGTAGAGGCTGGTGGTCTAAGCTTAGTTAGTCATTTTGATATCTTAGGCCCTAGGTTAATCTCGGAGAGGTGTAGGTTTTGTCGTTGTCACCTCCTCCTCCATGAACAGTTCACAAATGTGTTAAATTTATTCTCCCACAGCCTGGTTTCTCTACTCCGTCAACAGCTTAAGTGAATTTTGCATGGTAATTTGGTTGATTCTAGTGCCTACTCTTGTGTTTCTTTCTAAATTTCTCCTTGAGTGTTATTTTTGTTTGCGAATGTTTTTATGTTTCTTGTTCATCACGTGTCCTTTTGTTCTTCCTCTTTCTGTGGCTTCTCCATGGATTCCTGAGACCCACCGCTGGGTAAGCAATAATGGGGTTCAGTGGTGGACGGGCGGTCTTGAGACAATTGTTGTGGTTGGTAATTGGCTCAGGTTTGTATATTGTGTGTTCACACTTTGGTGTCAAGTTCTTTTGTTTGTGTCTTTGTTCTTAGGTGCTTCCCCTTGTAGAAGAGAAGCAAAGGTCTTAGTTTGGCTGGTGTGTTTCTTATCTATGGGTTTGTTTGTAACTCTTTGGATTGGAGAAAGGTGGTTTTCAGCCCTATGGAGTAGAATTTTGTTGGATAAGTCGAGGCTATATTTTGCCCTGTTTTATTTCTCAACTTGTTGGGTGGTCTTGTTTCTCATTTTTGAGGTGTATCCCTTGGCCCTCACCATGAGACTTGTTATGTGTAACTCCCACTCTCAACCCAAGCAGATGGGAGTTTCATCCAGCAAGGAAGGATGTAGCACAAAGGATAAGGTGGCATTAGAGGGTCGTATTATTGGTCATACAAGGGAGGGTGGCCGGGCTAGTGGGGGTCTGGTCTGTGTGGCGTTGGGATTCCGTGGTGGCAGAGGTGGTGCAAGAGGCGGTCGTACAACTGGTGGTGAAAATAAATGCAGAGTGGTACCTGATGATGGAGCAGGTGTGTGGGGTCAGAATCGTCAGTTAGGGCATGCAAGTGTTGCTGGCCGACAGAGTCGCTCCGAAATCTATCATGATTTGCTTTAATCTGTTCTGGATCACCTAAAATCTTATGATAGGTCTAGAAAGGAAGAACGTGAGGTTTTGATTGCTACGCTAAATCAATTTCATTACTTTCAATGCCATATTTGAAAAAGGATCGTGGTGGTGTAGCGAGGTCAAAATCTGCTAACTAAAAGGGTGGAGAAGTTGGAAACATGGTTGGCTCACTTTGTTATAGCATCATTTTTCACCTCGATATATTTGATGACTTATGCATTGGCCTGGGGTATCCCTTCCATTCATAATTGGTCACATTTCTCAAAAAACAATATTTTAAAATCCATACGCGACTCTGCCTATTTTTTCCACGTGCACACGCAGGTCCATCCATAGCTAACCCGTGTATGCTATTTAAAATATTAAAAAATATAAAATTTCCCTATTATTAAAGCAGGGTTTACGATTTCTCCTGTAACTTAACTGCCCCAGCTTGTGGCCTAATTGTTCCCCAATTGAAAAAACTGATTTGAGGAAGTATAAATACCCCTCAAGCGAATGGCCTAAGAGAGGAGAGAGAGAATACTATTGATATTATAACCTGTTATAGCCCTGATCAAGTCTGATATTTCCCCTATGAGTCCTGCACTTCCTAGGTTTCACGAAACCCTTGTTTCCTTGTGATGATCACCCTCATTCCATGTGACATCCTTTGCGCACCATTTATGGAAGAAGCCTTGTGAGGCTAGGGTTAGACGAATTCGGACGACAGTTTTGCTCAAGGCCATGGCAGATCTGAGGTGATTTCTCCACTATTATTTTCTGTACATGTTATCAATAAAAGAAGTACCATCATGTTCCTGCTATTCATCTGTTATATGTCTCTTGTACATGCTTAATAATCTTGAATAGTTTATTTCATATTATCTTTATGATATCATGTATGCTAATTTGATAACATCTAGGACATCTATGTTGTACAACTAGGTTTTGTGCTTTTTCTTAACTAATTTGCAGGTTCTGGAGCACGAGGAGTTGCAGGGGCTTTGAAACCTACAAGATCTACTACAAACGAAGGATAAACGGGTAATATATGCAATCCTCACTTTCTAGTTTAAAGCATAGAAGTTGGTAATTTGAGTCCTTCTTGTGATGACATGCCCCTGCTCTATTAGATATTTCAAACCAAGACCATAGGGTAACTTTTCTCGTAACAAAACTGGCAACTCCACTGGGGATTACATCTGCGTAATTCCTAGTTTGGGTTGTTTTATCCGTCTTGTAGGTTCCATGATAGGTTAATCACACTTGCAGTCTAGTAAGTCTTTTTCCCAACCAGACAGAAGCCCTGATCTCTTGATCAGACCTAGGTCTTTCTTTTTTTCCTTATTTCTGTTTATATATGCTACTTCCGCTGTACATAGTCATGTATGCCTTCTGTTTTCTCCAAAAGAACCTATGTATATGTTTGTTGCTTTGGTTACAGTTGCATATACATGCGTGTGCACATAGCGAACCCGTGTATGCCTAGGAAAATTTGAAAATCTGATTTTTGAGGCCCTGTAAGCCCTTCCTGTATCTGGTTGTATGTCAGTTTCTCTCATTTTCTTTTGAATACCTAGTCATTTTATGGTTTTTCCTATTTTGTGAAGTTGCAATTGCGGTTGTAGCACCAAGACCTCTTTCTGGAGCTCTTAGCTGTTCTGACCATTCAGAATAGTAAGTCTCTACTTGTTTGCTCATCTTGGCCTTATGTATTTCTTCGCTTTTTCTTTTTTCCTCTTTTGTTTCTTTGGTTTTCTTGACTTATTGGGACTAGCCTTTTAGCAAGTCTTAAAGTAACATTTTTCTTGGTTTTTTGAGTTTTTGTTCGCTGGAAGTGTGTGCTACTGTTCTGAATCAGTTTCTTGGGTATTTTGCTTCTTATTTCTTGTTTGAGTCCTGCTACGAAAGTATCACAGTTGGCTTCTGCAATTTTAAAGTCTTTTTGTGGCTCATTTTCTTGATTCTGGTTCTTGAGTAGTTTTGTGATTGTCTTTTTGAAATATTTTTGTTTTCCTTAAAAGTGAAAAGCCAAAAAAAATAATTATTGTTTTATGTTGCTTTTGCTTTGGTTTCCCTTTTACGGTTCTCATATATTTTGAGGCAGTTTGTTAGCTTCTTTTTTTGGTTCGTTTTCTTGGTCTTGAAAGGAGTCTTTCTCTAGATTTCTCTCTCTTTTATATCAAGTATATTTTGGCATTTTGTATGCAAAGGATTTCTTGTTGGGACTTTCCTTTCTTGTCTGTCAAAAGTGATTGAACCACTTCTCCGTAGAAGCTCTTTTTTCTTCCTTAGTTAGTAATCCTAGAATTTGCATATCATTGGTAGTTTTTGCATTAGTTGCACTAAAGCATTTTAATCCTTTTTGATAGTTTTCTAAAGTGTGTGAAGAGTGATAACCGAAATAAATAAATAAATAAATAAAAATAAAAAATAAAATAAATAAAATAAAATAAAAATTTGCTTATTTAGTTTCATAGAACCCATTTAGAAATCTCTTTTCATCGAAAGAAAAGTATTTCATTTGCATGTAGTAGGATTTCATTGATCTCTTTTGCGTTGATAAACACCATCATTTTCACTTTTGTATACATTTGAATTAAGTAACAACCACTTAAAATCAAGCGCTATAATTAAAATGAACTAGAAGTTTTTTTATTTGTCATTAATCATACACCAACTAGCTAGGTCATAGGGCCTTGGAATAGGTGAGTGGAGAGTAAAGTCTTCAAGGCCGCTCAAAACTGTCAAACATAGAAATTTTATTAATGAGCAAAATCCAATTCCGTTAAGTGGACCGGGAAAGCTCTACCTCTAGAGAGTTAAGTGCGAGGGAGAGTGAAGGCGGAGAAGAGAGATACCCCCTCTCCTATTTGCTGAATCCTGACCTAAGACCGTTCCACCCTGCTACTGATACGGATTGGTGCCCTTAGTTGCCTCTCCTATGGGCCACACAGGTGACTGCGAGGGGGAATACTCGTGGTACCTGAGATAGACGTTGCATCACTTTCATTAGTACTTCTGGAGGGTGACCTTGTGAAGCTCGAGGACTTGCACCGAAAAAGGATATTGTCAGAAGGTAAACCTAACTATTTCTGTTACCTTCTCTAGTAGGCATGGGGCGTAATTACCCCAAACTATTTTCAGAGGGTCCTCTTATTCGATTTCTTGTATTTTGGTGTCCGGTCCTAATCACCCAAAGCGAAAATACCCGAAGGCCGCTTCATTGACTATATCTTAGGGACTTTTTAGAGTTTTTTCTTTGCTCCTAGATTGCTTAGATTCTTATATTTTTTTAGTCTAATTAATCTCATAAAGTGGCTGACTGATCACCTCGTTGATCGAGGGGGCTTCGTGGTCTTTCCCCTGCAAGTGTCAAGCCTTCTTCAAGAAGGTGTAGGAGTAATTCAATGGGTTATTTTTATCTGGTGGTTTCGAATGCAATGGAGAGTGATCCTTCGTCTAGGCTTGTTGTTTCTTTGGGTGGTCCTGGTGCTAGTGCTATTGTAGTGAGGAGTACTCCACTCATCTCTAGAGTCTTGTTTCCGGCAGAAGAATTTGAAGTTGAAGAAGTTCCTCGACCTTGTGAGACTCCTTCATCTCCTCTTCCTGCTAGTTTTCCTTACGTCCTTTTGTACA